>JAASFQ010001059.1:0-10703 GCA_023333845.1 Globisporangium polare | reverse complement strand
TGGCTGCACGTTTGACGCGACCTGCGACGTCTGCTTCACGCGCTCGGGCTGCGCGATCGAGTCGACGACGGGAAAGTGCGTCTCGATCAGCCGCATCGACCCCGCGAACACTGGCGTCGAGTACTTTTGGAACGGGGACGGCGAGTACTGCGACGCGACGGACGCGGCATGCACCACCTGCGCGAGTGGAACCAGTGACGCTCCGTGCTACGGAGTCGACGGCTGCTTTTGCCTGCGCCAGTGCGAGTTGCAGTCGGATTCGCCTCTGGAGTGCGGAGCCTCCATGTCGTTCTCCAAGATCTCGTACCTGCTACTGGTGGTCGTGGTTTTGAGCTCGCTTTCGCTTTGCATCCATATCCGCCGAGTCAGACTCAACAACGCGATCGCGAATCGTCTGGGGCTCCAGAGCCTTGTGCAGCGCCGTCCGCATCCACACCCACGTGACCGCGAGCCGCACCCGATGGCGCTCGAGCTCGACAACTGGAAGAAACATCGAGTGGACCACAGCGAAGAGTTCACGAACCTTGAGCTCAAGAGCTGCTTCGTTCAGATGGATGACGAGGACGACAGCCAGCGAGCGACGGTCCATCACGACACCAGCAGCTTATACGCGAAAGTTGAAGGCAGAGACGAGCACGGCAGTGAGCACGAAGACAGCGCTTCCCGTCCATCAACGACGTCTGGATCGGAAACCACGGTTACAGCAGTCCATGTGCGGCACGATGGCCGTGAAACTGCGTAGGCGTCAGGATCTACCGAAACTGGTAGACAGACACATACAGTGACAATCGATGTGATATTTAATCAATGGCTGAGACTTCTCTCGAGCAAGCAACCCTGCTTCTCCAGGCGCTCGCCGCAGCTTGAACAGCGCCAAGTAGAAGTTACCGCCGTGTCTGAGCTGCTTGCGCGAGAAGATGGCTTCAGAGTCGATTATATCCGCGTATCTAAGTCGTACTTCATCCACTTTATGTCCGCAAAAGGAGCGAGACACCCAAGCGTTTGTGTGTTTTATTGGCGTCGAGCTGCGTGAATTCGAAAGGACAATCACCCAGGCGATATTGCCAGCAGGGTGGTGGGTGATTGCACTTTGCAATTCGTGACCATCAACAGCGAAGGATGCGGCGCAGCGCGAAGCTCATCGACGGCAAGGCGGTCGCGCAGGCGCTGCGCGTGGCCATCAAGAGCGACGTGCAGCAGCTCACAGCCGCCCATGGACGCGTGCGTGCTGTCCTCCTGTCCACTGCATGTGTGTGTGTGTGTGTGTGTGTGTGTATCATGGTAAAGTCTGACGTGTTCGTGTGCTTGTTTGTGTCTATGAAGCCGCCCGCATTGGGGCTCATCATGGTCGGCGACCGCAAGGATTCCGCGCTCTACGTCAAGAACAAGCACACCGCGTGTCGGAAAGCGGGCATCCGGTCGGTCAACTACCTCTTCGAGGAAAGCGTCAGCCAGGTGCGGATGGGATATGCGCGCTATGTGGGCTACAGCCACCGCAGTTCCATGCTCACGATGATACATTTCTTGCCACAGGAGACGATCTTGAAGCAAGTTGAAGAGCTCAACAGCGACCCAACGATCGATGGCATTTTGGTGCAGGTACCGAAATGCATCGATGCACAGGCTGAGCGACCGTGTGGCAAGGAGCGCAGTTGTGCTCACCTCCCGCTTTGCTGTGTTCGTTGCTGTTGAATAGCTGCCGCTGCCAGAAACCCTCGATCCGCGCACCATCATCGACTCGATCCAGCCGACGAAGGACGTCGACGGCCTGCATCCGTTCAACGCCGGCGAACTGGCCATGCGGAATCGCTACCCATACCTTGTCCCGTGCACCGCGAAGGGCATCATCGAGCTCCTCGATGCGCAGCAAGTGCCACTCGAGGGCCAGACCGCCGTGGTGATCGGACGCAGCAACCTGGTGGGCAGCCCCATTGGTCTGTTACTACAGAAGCGCAACGCGACCGTCATTCAGTGCCACTCCAAGTCCGTCGATCTCCCGCGATACGTGCAGCAGGCCGACGTGGTCATCGCAGCATGCGGCCAGCCGTATCTGGTGCGCGGCTCGTGGCTCAAGCCTGGCGCCGTGGTCATCGACGTCGGCATCAACTTTGTCAAGGACGATGAGACTCAAGTGTACCACGGCACGCCGAACGCCGACGGCTTCAAGATCGTGGGTGACGTGAGCTTTGACGAAGCCCTCGAGGTCGCAGGCTCCGTGACACCCGTACCGGGCGGCGTGGGTCCCATGACGATCGCCATGCTGCTGCACAACGTCGTGTGCGCGTTCAAGCGCCAGGTAGGAAGCTCAGTACCGTGAAGATGACACAAGAAGAGCCACAACCAGCACCACGCAGCGTCGACTTGTGGATGTAATGTACAGCAGCATGTGGGTTGTCTGGCTTGAGCTTGGCTTGTATCTCTTTGACCGTGGACTTGAAACTGGACTTACTTTTTCTGTCGCGCGCGGGGCAGCAGCATCTCGTTGATGAACTGCTCGACGCGCTTGTAGAGAGGCGCGTACGGGTTGCAGATCACGTACTCGGTGAGCGCTGCGATGGCCTCGAGGAAGTCGCCAAAGTCGGCGCGCAGGTCGTCCTCGCTGCCCAGCTCAACGTCCTGCTGCAGGTTCACGAGCACTTGCTTGAGCGTGTGCTCGGTGATGAAGCTGCCGATGAGCTTGCAGTCCTTCGCGAAGACGACAAACTCCTTGAGGCTCATGGTCGACTGCTGCTCGCGCAGCATGTGCATGCTCGTGTAGTACCGAAAGATGCGCTGCAGCGTCGGCTTGTGCTTCTGGAAGACTGCGCGCACTTTTGGAGACGCCACCTCGGCGCGGAAGATCTCGGACTGCGACCGCAGCGCGTTTGGCAGGATTGTTTGTTCCATGAGCTCGTGGAACCGGTCGTCGAGGTTCATGTCCGAGTACTTGACCGCGGCGATGCGGATGAGCGCGTCGACGAACTCCTTGCCGACCATCTCGCGCGCCTCGCCATCCGCTTCCGCTATAGAAGTCGAGTCGCCTCGTGCGTGGTCGAGCATCCCCAGTGGCGAGTGCAGCATCGTGGACCGGTAGATGGCCTCGACGGCCTGAGGCGTCAGCCCCTTGTCGCAGATCAAGCAGTCCTTGACGAACTTGTTGAACTCGGCGAGGCTCATACTTGCGATACTGCCGGCGCCGCCGCTCGCACTGTAGTGCTTAAAGATGTCGTGGACGTCCTTGCTGTAGACGGTCAGGATGCTGCACAGCGCCTCGGTGCGCTGCTGGACATCGCGCTCGGGGACCACGGGTGCCATGGGGAGCCCCGCGACGCTCCCGCGGCGTCCTCGACTCTGAAGCTGGTGCTGGATTGCGCAGTCGGCCACGAGCAGCTCGCGCACGCTCGAGAGGTCTACCTGGGTGAAGTCCTTGATGCGCTCCTGCCAGCGCTCGTCGATGATCCCGAGCGCCGCGACCGTGTTCTTCGAGCGCGCATTCAAGCAGTTCCACGTGAGCCCGAGGATCTTGTAGGCGATCTGCGAGAGCGCGCTTGAGGTCTCGTTCGAGGCGATTGCGATGGCCGCGAGCTCGCCGTTGAGCTGCTTGAAGAGCGTCTCGCACGTGCGCATCTCCTTCATGAGGTGCACGACCATGAGCGCGTCGTAGTTGTCGTTCATGCGCTTCACCTCGAGCAGCAGGCTTCGCACGCGCTTCCAGGACGTGATGATGTTGAGGAACGACCCACGCTGCCGCTCCAGGTTGATCTTGCGGATCGAGCCCCTGGTCCAAGCACCACCGCAAAAAGAGCAACAAGGTCACAATGGCGCTCTTAAATCTGAGACTTTAGGTGTTAGGTCACGTACACGGAGGAGCCAAAGAGCATGGCGACGAACGAGATGTTCTCGGCGACGCTGCCGGCGTGGATGCTGTCGCTCGTGACGACCTGCGGCAGCTCCGGCTGGATGCGCGAGTGGAACGTCTCGACGTTGTGCAGCCGCTGGTCCGAGTCGATCTCGTGCACCATCTGTACAGGCACAAGTCAAGCAAGCGTCACCACCAAACTCAGTACATTCTGCATGAAGGTCAGCAGCACTTTCGTATCAACTAAGGACATCAAAGCCTCACGCACCGTCGCGTCGAACCACGTGGGGAAGAGCCGATGCAGCAGGAAGGAGTAGCGGCGACCGTCCGCGAGGTCTGTCGTGAAGTTCTTGATCGTGCGGTCACTCGCCTTCTCGATCGACGACGACATTTGCAGGTTCATGCGGAACCAGCAGAGCAGCAGCGCGTCGATGGGCATGTGCGTCAAGTCCTTGATGCGCACCACGGGCGCGCGTGAGGAACCCGAAGAAGATGACGACGACGAGCTACCAGTGCTAGTGCCAGCTCCATATCTCTGGCTCTGGTCACCACTGCCGCTTGGTGTCGACAATGTGTGGCTCTGGCTCGCCTCGGTCCTCACCTTGATCACGTTTTCAGCCTGGATCTAAGGTTGTCATGGTCCAAGCAATGGTTCACAATCAGCCAGTCAGTGGCGGTGATTGAGTCAGTATCAAACTGGTTGGTGCTACAAGTACTTACCATCTCGGCGAGGTTCTGCAGCACGCTGCCGTCGAGCTGGTACTCGAGCGAGTCCATGACGTCCTTGGACATCTGGATCGCGCACGACTCGACCATGCGCGCCATGCCGAACATCGTCTCGAGCAGCATGCGGTTGATGCGGTCCATGCGCTCGTCGTCCTGCGAGATGAGCGTGTCGATGTGCTCAAAGTGGACGTCGTGGCGCCGGCCAGCCCTCGTGCCTCCACCTGTACCATTACCACCACCCGAGCCCCCACGAGAGCTGTTCATGGCGTCTGTACTGCCACTCGGGATGCTGCCGTCCGCGTAACCCTCGAGTGAGAACTCGAGCTGCTCGATGCGGTGCAGCAGCTGCGCGTTCGAGTCCGTGAGGCTGTCGATGATCTTGGCCATGGACGTGACCTTGGACTCGGCCTCGGCGATCAAGATGTCTTTCCGGCTGAGCGAGGCTGCTGTGATCGAGAGCATCGTCTGGTACTCGACGCTCTCGCGCTGGTACGCGCGCCGCAGAGACTCGACGCGCCAGGCGCGGAAGATCGAGCTCAGGTTCATCTTGCGCACCGACCGGAAGACGCGGCACTTGAGCTGTACAGACAAACAGGGAGATACAGAAAGAGGATGGTTGGCTGAGAATCACCGAGTGAGGAGCTACATACAACAGCTATAGAGCTCTTCAAGACGCACCGAGCGGATCTCCTTGTCGGTCGCGACGGTCCTCACCCACCCACGGAAGAGCAGAGCGAGCGTGCGCCGGTCGCTGCGCGCCTTTGTCCTTCGCAGCAGACGCTCAACCTTCTCCGGCAGGCGCTCACGCGCACTCATGGCCTTGTCGCGGTTCTGCACAGCGTCGAGGAGGAACTGGTTGTGCTTCCTCAGCCTTCGGAACTCCTAATACGGCCAGGTGAACAAGACACATAGATACACAAAGAGCTCAGCGAGGCAGTGCATATCTCTCCAGCGCGTCACCAAGAGCTCACCGTGAAGTACGGCACGCGGTTGCCGTAACTCGTTGGACACGAAATCCCCACTGCTCCGCCTTTAGCAGGAAGGAAGATCGCGTTTGCAAGCTCGTCAAGGATGCGTCTCAGGAAGTCCGTACTGTGGCCGAGTCCGTTGCCATTGCCAGCAGAAGAGCAGCTGTCGCCATTAGCGTTGGTGGCGGTGGCGATGCGGTCGATGTACTTGGCCAGCAGCTGGCAGCATACGGTCGCGAAGAACCGGTTGGGCGCCTCGACCCAGGCCGCCATGCGCTTCGCCTCGTTGAACTTGACCTCGCAGAAGAGCGAGATGGACGCGAACGCGTCCTCGCCTGTGTCAATGGACCACTTGCTCAGCATGAGCTGCGAGAGCTCGCCGCTCTCATCGTTCAGGTCCAGGCTCGGGTGCAGCACGCGGAACTCGTCCATTGAGCTGCTTATTGCTGGACTGTCGGCCGTGGACGAGCGGTTGTGGTTTCGACGGTGGGGCGATGATGAAGACGACAGGGACGCTGAGCTCTCGGGCTTGAGCTGGCGCTGCAGCATGGGCGGCAGCTTGGGGGACTCGAGGTACTCGACCGTGGCCGTTGAGACGCGAGGTGGCATTACGGCGGAAGGTGACAACAACGATGGTGACGCGTTGTTTCTAGGGGGAGTTGGGTGCGAGAAGCGCGGACTCGGTCGTTGATGTGAGGACGACGAAGGCTTGGGTTTCTTTGCGCTATTGAGACCATGACTGCCGCTGTTGCTGTGGAAGGAGCTTCGCTCAGTCGAGTGGCCGCGATAAAGCTCCAAAGGCTCAACAAGCGGCTCGTGCTCTCTGCTCGTGTTGAAGGCGGCTGTGGCTGGTGACTCGTGCTCCTCGTTCCTCGTAGACTGTTGTGGGGTTGCTGATCCAAAGAGCAGGTGGAGCTTGGGCACCACAGGCGGGCGTGCTGGCGAGGGCTCCATTGTGCAGCGAGAGATACAGAGAGAGGAGCGAGCTGATGGGACTGGAGTGAATCGCCGTTTGTGTGTGTGTGTGTGTGTGTGTATGTTGAAGAGATCCGCACCTATTATAATGCTTGTCGTGGAGCTCTTGGACTCTGAAACGCCTCCAACCCGAGAGCGACAGCCATATTGTGGACAGACGCGTGAGCTCTTCAACCCCAAGCTGTATTTCAAACGCATTACAACAACTACAACCATAGAGAACGAACGAACTCACCCGCTCACTTGCTCCGTCAACGCCTGTCGTTTACAGCGACGCTGACGTGCTCCCTGTCACTGGTGTCCGAGCCTTCTTCACCATTGTCGAGTTTGGACTCTTCTTCCTGGTCGTCGAAATGCTCCGAGACTCGCTCTGGGCCCACCATCTCCAGCTCTTCACCCCCGCGGTTGTGCGACTCGCTCTCGACAGCATCACCTTCATCACTACTTGACGATGCTGGTGAACGCTCTGGCTGGACACCGGCCGACTGCTTGACGTCCTGCAGCAGCAGGTAGCACGTCTTGAGCTCCACCTCACCCAGCTCGAGCTTGTGCAGCTCGCGGTGGTCGCGCCACTCGGCGAGCGTGAGGGCTCTCGTGGTGTCGCGCTCTCGCTCGCGACGCCTGTGCTGGCGGCGCCGCCGGCGGTTGTACATCATGTGCTGGATGCCGCCGCGCGGCTCGTTGCACTTGCGCTGGGCGTAGAGCAGGAAGGGGAGCGCGAAGGCGAAGAGGCCGAAGCCGAGCCAGACGGTCGCGATCGGCACCTCGTCCTTCCTGCACGACGAGCGCACGGTGGGCATGACGGAGCAGAGCGTCGGGCAGATGCAGCGCCCGTCTGCGCCCATGCACACGGGCCGCGACGACGACACGGAGCAGCTCGCGCACACCGAGTCATTGCTGGCGCAGTAGCTCACGATCGTCGTGATTCGGTCGCAGCGCCCCAGAAGCACATTGAAATCGCAGCCCTGCATATTTGTACAACACAAACCAGTCAGCCTATTGCAAACAACAGCAGGCGACACATAGCGAGAGCGACGACAGCACTAAATGACGTACGCTGGTGCTGATGCAGCTGGTGCAGACGCGCTGCACGTTGCACGCGTCGCCCACGCGGTTGTACTGATCGCACTGGTCCGTTTGCGCAGCAGCGGGCGCTACTAGCACACCGCAGAGCAGCAGCACGAAGAGCGCCACCGCCACGCGTCGCCGTTGCGCATGCGGAGCACCACTGCGCGAGGAGCTCATGGAGGTCGGTCGGGTGGTGCTTGGTGCTCAGTGCCTCGCTTGTCAGCTAACAAGTGGGCGGAATCGCTGGGACTCGCCACGCGGTGCGGCTGGGCGAATCGCTCGCGCCCACTATGCCTCTCCGTTGCTTCTCTTCTTCTTCTGCCTTGGATGGGAGACCGCGTTCTCTGTGGCCTTCCATGGAGCCCATCTCCTCCAGTTCAGTGTGAGCTTCACGATGGTGTTATTCAGACGGCGGATTTTTAGAGCGCGAAATGGGCCCAACCTTTGCCAAATGGGGCCACTGCTGTAATTTACGACGAAAGCTTTTCCAAATGGGCCAATTCTTTGGCAGAAACTCTTCGTGGGACCAAGTTTCAAAGCATTTCGCCAAACAATGCACTGAGCTCTCCGATGCATTGCAAGGGACACAGCCTTGACCAACCTGATGCGTCAACTGGAATGATACTTTCGTGGTAGATCTCTCTCAGTGTCTCATGGAGAAAAAGCTCGCATGCGTAATCGCTCGGTTGATTTCTGGAGGTCTTGGTGTTCCGATTATTGCGATAGTCCAAAATTGCACTCACGAACACGCACGGACGCTGATATTCATCCCAAAGCCGGCACGTGCACGTGTTGTCGTCTAGATTCGCCACGCGGTTGCCACTGCCACGTTCGCCCTCCACACTGAGCACTGTGGTGCTGCTCCCCTTCACATCGCGTTACTTACCATCGAGAATATTCTTCTCGACTTTCGTATTCGCGTGGGCTGTCAGAGTACCAGGAGGGAGGTGCTTGACGTGCTTCAGGCTCAGCTCGAACATTCGCTCCATCATCTTGTCTGTGATGCCGATCAAGATTTGAAGCATTGTCCCTGATCGTTACTTTTGATCCATGCGCTCGAAATCTCAACAGGATTTGACGCCGCCAGCCCGTATCGTCTTCTTCCAAACGCTGAACTCATCCACAGCTCGTCGCCTACATTGTCGAGATACACTCGAGCTCGCGGGTGCATGCGGTCCACCTCGTCCCAATAGGAGCAAGTTGTGGATGGGTCCATTTCGTTGGCGAGCTTGTGGATTCTCTCCTGGAGATCGTGTGTGGGGTACAAAAAGACGCTCCAAAACAGGCTTCCACAACTCTCGATTTCTTTACATATTGTTACAACAGCCAGCTTAGAGTTCTGCTGCGAATGTATCGACAAACATGAGATGAAGTTGAATGTGTTCCCAGTGTAAGCTGTTTTGAGGGGCTTCAGTCCACGGCGTGGCATTTACTACACACGGTGGCAGCTGCTGGTACTGCTGGCGCTGCCACGATTCAACTGCTAGACGCATATACAGATCGACGTGCGCACGTCGTTCTGGAGCACCAATCGCACTGAATTTGGATGTGCGCGCACCAGTAGGGTACGATACATATGTGGTAACGCACAGCGGAAAAAGGTTTCTTCCGAGTTCCCACGGACAACTGTAACCGAGTACTCTGGAGGTACGCAGCGCGGTGCACAGAGTGAGGAAGCGGGTGTCTAGCACTTCCACAAGGACTCGCGACCAAGATGAGCCTGCAGTTCTCGCGGTTGTATTGCTGTAGGGCAAGCTGGTCCAAAGTCACTAGGAACTCAGCCTCCGTTGATTGGGGTGAAAAGGAGACTGTCTATTTAGGTTCGGGAAACGGACGCTACTAACTGAGTGATTGTATGCTAGAACTAAACCTAACTAAAGTAGCTATGACTGACTCCGCGAGCTCAGCGTATCTGATTGGCCACCAATCCAGATTATGGCCAATGGACGGAGCAGCGTGTCGTGCTGGCTTTTGCTTCGGTTAAGTACGGCGAACTGTGGTTTATCTTAACAAATGTTGCGCGACCTGTGCTTCGGCCTTATAGCTGTTGCGCAAAGAGTGGCTCGGCGACGTGGAGTGGCACTTGCTCCTTCAGGTCCGCTTTTTGCTGCAAAGGCTAGCTTCATGTGCACCACACTACATATGGACCTTCTAGGTCCATATTTTGTGAGACCTTTCTGCGGACATTGATCTGCTTGTCGTTTGATACGCTGATATAAGAGGAATAATGGCTTCCGAGCAGCTCCAACTCAACAAGCCACACACAGCCCTCCGCACTGTCCGTCCGCCCAGTATGGAGGCAACGGCCTCAGCCCCCAGTTGCGGGTGCTGCAACGTTGCAGGGATATGCGGGCTGCCCGCAGAGAGTACACTGCAGAGAAGCTTTACGAGTCATCTGTGCTTGAATCATTTTCTTGAAAAGGTGGACACGCTCGAGAGAAAGCACGCGCTGCTACATCAAATATCACACACGGATACGAAACTTATCTGCCTCTACTATTTGGATGCCCACTGTGAGAGGGCTTACACGGCTTCATCGCCAACACGCCGCACGTGTGCTGTGATCGTGGCTTCCGATCCAGTTGTAGCCGGACGGCAAGCGCTGCTGTCTTCATGCTCGCTGCCGCATTCAAAGCCCTCGGGCTCTATGGGAAAACTGTCGCTGCAGCTGGCGTCGTGGGAGATTGTCGGTCGCTGGCTGTCCTCCTCGTCGTCCATCTGGACAAAGCAGCTCTTGAGCTCAAGGTTCGTGAACTCTTCGCTGTGGTCCACTCGATGTTTCTTCCAATTGTCGAGCTTGAGCGCCATCGAGTTCACCTCTTGATCGCGACGGGGGCGTGGACGACGCTGCACGAGACGGCGCAGCCCAAAAGTCGTAGCGACCGCGTTGTTGATCCGCACGCGTCGGATGTGGATGCAGAGCGAGAGCGAGCCGAACACCACGACCACCATAATGAAGTACGACATTTTCGTAAACGACATGGTGCCTCCGCACTCCAGAGGCGAATCCGACTGCAACTCGCACTGGCGCAGGCAAAAGCAGCCGTCGACTCCGTAGCACGGAGCGTCACTGGTTCCACTCGCGCAGGTGGTGCATGCCGCGTCCGTCGCGTCGCAGTACTCACCGT
>JAASFQ010001058.1:0-10715 GCA_023333845.1 Globisporangium polare | reverse complement strand
GTCGTCGCCGCGGGAGCTGGCGTCGTCGTCACAGGCGCTTCCGTTGGCGCTGCTGACGTAGTACTCGGCGCCACGGTCGTCGTCACTGGCGTAGTACTCGGCGTCGCGGTAGTCGTCGCGGGCGTCTCGCTCCCTGGGCCCACCGTGCCGGGCTGCTCCGACGCCGTGCTGCTCGCGTCCTGCGCCTTGACAACACTGACACTCGCCATCAGCAGCGCCACCACCAGCAGCGTTAGCATGCGCGCCGGTCTTCGCGTGCATCGCTGCATCGCCATGACGCTCGCTGCCTTTCTATCTGACTGTCTTCAGATGGCGCAAGTATAGGCAGCGCACGCGAATCGCTCGCGCAAGGCCTGGTGCGAGCGCTAATAGACCGCCGAGACACTCACTCACGCGCAGCGAGCGAGATGTATTTATAAGCCAGCAAGGAACA
This sequence comes from Globisporangium polare, assembly GCA_023333845.1. Taxonomy (NCBI): domain Eukaryota; phylum Oomycota; class Peronosporomycetes; order Pythiales; family Pythiaceae; genus Globisporangium; species Globisporangium polare. The sequence goes on along the minus strand of JAASFQ010001058.1, from coordinate 10,282 downwards.
CGCCTCGTGGTTGCTCGATCGCTGGCGACGCGCGCAAAGCGATGGAAAGGAGCTCCGGAGCTGCTCAAGAAACAGCTGGCTTCCTCCGAGCGAGTTGTGGCTCTGCACGCGAACGGTGGAAAGAAAGTCAGTGCGGGTTTGACGACGAGAACCGAAGGGAAGATAAGCTTTATGGGACGGTAAGCGAGCATCGCGCCACCATTTAAACGCGCGTTTGCAGGGTCTTGCGTTGCCTATGGGTAAAGCTTGTCGCTCTAAACAGGTTTCGATCGTCCAGAGTCACACTTTTGGACACTATGGGCAACATTAGTCAGCAAGTCGATGTAAATTACAGCGGCGCTGAAGCCTCAGACCGATAAGAAGGCGAGCGAAAAAAGGGCGAGCGTCGTCCATAGAGGTATTGCGCGTTTTCCAGAGAGGCACGTTTGTGTTGGTATTCAAATGGAAAGCTCTTCAATAGACTCAAAACAGGATCTTCGGGGAATAAATAGGGAGAAATACAACTCCCTGGCGTTCAATTGTGTAAAGGCGCTCTCAGGTGGGACGAAGCGGGAAAGCATGGGAAATTTAAGGGGGAGCCGTCCAGCGAGCGTGCCTCCAGTCAAGAAAAAACACACGCTCGCTCGCTCGCGCAGGCGACTGCAGATCCTGGAGCGAGGCTCGAGAGCCTGTTGGAATGCTCGGACTCCCAGACACCTTTGCAGAAGTCGGCAAGGATTCCCCCCCTGTTCATCGACACAGCACGACGGAGCACTCAGCAACATGACCGATTGCCGGAAACCTCCCACCAGGCTCTCCTTGAATGGATTGGTTGTCCTTTCCTTTTCTTTCGCCGAGTTTTGTTTTTGGTGCACAAGCTCTCTCGTGATGCAAGAGGATGTGAGCTGGTGGTAATGACGAGCGGGGCACAAAGGATATCCTGCCGCTCGCTCTCGTAGAGGAGCTGCTCGATTCCTCCGCATGCCCACGGAGAGAAGCACGCAACCGACGCCACTCACGCTGTCGTGGTGTCCCTTCCTTCACCATTCCCAAGCCAGGAGGCACGCTCCGAAGGATCCCTTTGGTGCGTTTTGTTTGCAGCACGTCGGACTGAAATGAACTCGCGCGCTGATTGATACTGATAGCATCAAGTTGGTACGGGACTGATGTCATTGCTATTTGATAGCTCAGGTGCCAAGCTCACCTCGAGACTTTCGTCCTTTGACATCAGTACATTCTCGCAGAGGAGCTCTTCGCAAGTCTTCCCAATCCGATGGAGATGGAGGTCAGTGGGCGTCCTTCTACCCATTTCTTCTTCCCCGGTGAACGAACCTGTGTCCCCACGAAGCTGCCCACACTCCTGGCGTTCATGGTCCGTTGAGGCGGGACTCCGTTCACGGCTTGAGTCGTAGAGCTCTTGTACAGCTGTAGGCACATCACCAGTCTGATCGCTGCAATGCTTTGACGTCTCGTCACTCAAGTGGTGAAGTCAAGGTAGGTTCTCATCTTGTGTGGTGGTCCGTGTGTACTTTACGCCGTGCGACTTGAAAATATGCAGCTCTCTCATAAAAGATACTAGGAATTCAATGCCCGAAGACTGACTGCAGCAGCTCGGGATCGTATCTCAAGCTAAGCCCAGCTCAGTCCAGGATAGTCGACAACTTCTCCCTCGGGCTCTGAAGAGAAATGTACGCTAGGCGAGCACGCTCTTGAGGCAGTTCTTGGCGGCCACGCTGATGTCGCGGTGCACGGCGCGCACCGTGATCCGGTACGAGTTGGTCATCGGGTTGCCCTCGATGCGCGCGAGGCAGCCGACCGAGATCTTGTCGCCCGTGGGGGCCGCCGTGCCCGTCCGGAACGTGCACGCGATCGAGATCGAGCCGTCGCCATTGTCCACGCCCTGGGGGATATTCAGAAGTATCACATAGCATAGTAGTTAGTATCAGTTTTGCCTGCACCACGGTGGAAGAAGGTGCTCAAAGCCCACACACGTACATCGGCCTGGGCGAACTTGAGGTTCTCCGTGAGCCACTTGCGGTTCTGCGCCATGTCGATCTTCGCCGCGGTCTGCACGACCTCCTGCACCTCGCGGTCCTGACCTTCGAGCGCACCCCAGCGCTTCATGAAATCCTCGGCGCCGAGCTTCACGGGCTCAATGAACGACGCCACGTGGCACGGAAGGTGCAGGTCGTACTGGTAGTTGGCACCCGAGCGTGAGAAGCTCACTTTCATACTTGGGGGCGTCACAAAAGGTGCCATGGACTCGATCATGATCTGCTGCTTCACCTGCTGCTTGGCCGCGATCTGCGTCGGTACATCCTCGCTCTGCATGCGGAACGCCGGCGTGGACTCGATGGTCACCTTAAAGTTCGCGATGTTGTCGTTCGTCTTGTTGCCGAAGAAGAAGTTGATGCGACCCTGAGAGCCTCGGTACTCGTGCTTGGCGCCGATCTGGAGCACGTCGTTCTCGAAGAGTACGCCCTGGACGTTCAGGATCAGGTTCTTGGACCACTGGGCCAGTTGTGGGGTCAGCGAGGCGTCAATGCCGATGGCAGCACCACCGCCACCGACTGGAGCCCCGGGCGGCATCGAGCCACCGAAGATGTCGACGAGCTCCGAGACTGGGTTCGCGCCTCGGATCGATTCCGCCCCACCGCCAAAGCCGCCGTAGCCACCAGTCTTCTTGGGTGAGTCATCGAGGGACAGCAAGTCGCCTTCGTCCTTCTCTTCACGGTCGTGAATCTCGAGCTTCGAGACGCCGCTGCTAGAGCTACTGCTCTCAGCCTCGGCCTGGTCGTCGCCCGCTGTGGCCTTCTGCTGGTTGCGCAGCCGCACGATGAGCGCCGACTCGCGGTTCTCGGGGAAGATCGGCATGGGCTCGAGCACGCGCTTCATGAGCTCCTCGCTCACCTGATGGAGCGACAGGTACTCGCACGCGCGCTGCTGGATCTCCAGGTCCATGTTGGTCATGCAGCGCTTGAAGAGCTCCATCACGCGCGGACGGATCTCGTCGTACAAGTTCTCCATCTTGACAAACGCCGTGAGGATCAGGCACTTGGTTGGGATCGACGCGACGAGGTAGTGCTTGTGGAGCACATCGAACTGCTTCTCGCTCGTCATGTCGGCGTCGTCGCAGATCAAGTACCCGAACTCACCCAGCACGTAGGCACCGAACTTGGCGGTCGTCTCGTCCACGTGCTTTGGCTCGAGCGCGCGGAACATCACCTCGGCCGTGTACTTCTGGAGTTCCTCCTTGTTCGTCACGATCTGCACGACGCGGTGCCAGACGTCGTCGGGCACTTCGGACCCCGCGATCGTGATGAGCTGCAGCACCGTGTCGACATACCAACGCAGGTTCTTGGCGTACTTCTCGGCCAGGATCGCGGCCTTGAGCACGATCTCCTCGCGGATCGCTCCCTCGGCGATCGCCAGGTAGTTGACGAGCTCGCCGACGATCTCGAGCGCGTTGTCGCTGTCGCACATGGAGAAGAGCAGGTCGAGCGCGCGCCGGCGCACCGAGTTGTCGGCGTCCTTGAGCGAGAAGAGCACCGTGTTCTTGTGCTGCTTGATGGCCTCGGCGTCCCCCTCGAGGCGCACGAGGCGGTACATCGAGTCCAGACCGATGTACCGGATGTTGGGCTCGCTCACGGAGATGAAGCGCGCGAGCAGCTGGATCGCGAGCTCCTTGAGCTTCGGGTCCGCCTTCTTGCCCTGCGAGATCACCAGGTTGACCGTCTCAATGAGCACGGCGTACGCGGCGTTGTTCTTGGCTCCTTTACCCGGGGTGGGGCGTGCGAGTACGCGCCGCAGCGTGTCGTCGAGCTTCTCACGAAGCGCCGGGTCCTCGAGCGGCCCGTACTGCTGCAAGAGACGCAGCAGCTTGACCTGGAGCCACGGGCACGGCGTGTTGTAGTACATGTAGTCCCGCGGACACGCCTTGTGCACCACGAGCGAGCCCAGACGCGTGATCACGACGTCGATGAGTGTACGGAACTGCGTTGGGTGGAGCTGGAGCGCGGTCTGCAGCAGACTCGCGGCCGAGGTCACGACCCCCAAGTGCGACTCGGACATGAGCGTGTGCAGTCTTGGCTCGAGGTCCTCGAGTGGGATCAGCTCGGGGCTGGGTGGGAGCATGCGACGCGCACACAGCGCGGCCTTCTTGCGCACGTGGGCGATGCTCGAGGAGCTCATGAGCAGATGCACGACGTCGGGCGACAGCGCTTCCGAGAACTCGCTGCCGCCCAGGTTCGCCACGCAGCAGAGCGCGAGGCACTGGTTGCACGCCTCGGGGGACTTGAGGTCGTTGCGGATCGAGTTGACCACGAGCGTCATGAGCTCGTCCGAGCTCTTGAGCAGGATCGAGCAGCCTAGGTACCCGAGGCACTTTTCCGAGTATTTCGTGCCGGAGACGAGGTTGATGACCTGCATGTGGCCGAAGTCGATGTCGTAGCCGAGCATGTAGATGTAGATGAGCTTCCACGCGTACTTTTTTTTGTCGTACGAGTTGAGCGTCGTGTTCTGCGTGAACCGCTGGCGGATCTTCACGAGCTCCTTGTCCACGCGCTTCTGCTCGTCCTCGCGCGACGAGCACGCGCGGAGGTCGCTGATGAAGTTGTTGAGCCCGCGGGCGCTGAACATCGCCATGGCTGCTGCTTCTGGTGCTATTAGGTCACGTGGAGACTTGGCTTGAGCTCTCGTTGCCGATGGAAGTGCGAGAATGAACCGAGAGAGAAGGGAGGGGACTGGGCAGATCACCAAGAGACGCACAGCACACAAACCGCCAGGCACTTGCATACAAACTTCAAGAAGGTTCTCCCGTGGGCGGTTATGCTTTTTGAGAAAGCTCGAATCTGCCGCCCGACCCTTCCAGGCTCTTGCCTTCACGCAAGCTTGCGCTGCTTGAAATCCGACTTGAGGCAATACCCGCAGACACACACACACTGCCGGAAAAGAGATGCATGTGATGGAGATAGCGCACACCCAAACGCCCACGTACCGGTAGCTCACTATCCAGAAGCATTGCTTCGAGAGCTCCAGACTAAACCAAGGCTGAACGTCGTTGCCACTCACATTGACACCAGCTGCACCGCCCACGCTCGCCTGTACGCACTCACTCCACACGCCCCCCCTGCGCACTTCTTCTCGCCACCAGCACCCTCTCCGTGCTCGACTTCATCCACTTCGCCTTCGTCTTGGGCAGCACCTCGGTCACGAGAGGACCTGCCACCACGCAGTAAATAAGGAGTAGCTCCTCAAAGGATCAGCCCACATTGACTCCGTGCACTACAACATTGGAATGCCCGCAAATACAACATGGAGAGCATAAGCATACATGAACATTCACCACGACATGTTATGCATCAGCACCGGTGCTTGGAACCTTACGAGCCGACCAACGCAGTAGGTTCCGCACGTCCACCTCCATCGTCTTCCTCCTAGCGTCTATCACTGGGAGACAGACGCCGAAAGCTACCAATCGAGTGGCTGCAGCTGAACTTGCTTAGAGCACGAACGGCAGGATGGCTTTGCGGCGCAGCTTCTTGTAGGCGTCGCCGTCGCTCTTGATGTACCCGCGGTGCTTCTTGAGCGCCCAGTCGGCCATCTGGAGGAAGCCCACGAGCGTGAACACGTAGCTGAAGAAGATCTGCGTGAAGAGCGAGAAGCCGACCCAGCCGAGCACTTCAAAAGTGTAGTTCGGGCACGACACGAGCGCGAAGAGCGGACCCTTGGGGATCGGACGCGCCTTCGAACCTTCCGCGGGGCGCATGTTGCGCAGCTGCACGTGGACGCAGAAGTTGAGGAACTCGGAGACCGCGAAGAGCGCGAGGCCGATCTGCACCTGGAGCTGCGACGTCGGGCCCTGGTAGTCCGGGTGCGCGAGCGGGTAGCCCACGACGGCGCCGAACGACCAGTAGTACGCGCAGTTCTTGAACAGGTTGAAGAGCGGCATGGTCGGGCGGCTGAAGCGGTGCACGAAGAACGTCTCGAGCTCGCGCTTGAGGAAGTGCACGCTCCAGGCGACGACGCCGAGCCACGCGGTGTGGTCGAACGGCTTGGAGGCAGCGTCCGCGCCGTACAGGAACGCCGGGCGCGTCGCGTAGAAGAGCACGAAGAGCAGCGGGCCCAGGTACTCGGCCACAAAGACCGTGCGGTAGCCGATCTGCGGACCGAGGTCCTTGAACTGCAGCTCGCTGCTGCTCTTGACGCCGTAGGACGCGAGCGGCTTGGCGTCGTCGGCGAGCGCCACGAGCGCGCCGCCGGTGGCGCTGGGGAGCTTGAACGCCTGGCGGTGGCGCGAGATGCGCGTGGCCTTCTCGAAGGCGAGCTTGAGCTCCCCCACGGTGGCGCCGTCGGCCACCTGGATGGCGCCGAAGTCCTTGCTCCCCTTCTTGCCGGGCTTGACGACCTTCACCTGCATCTTGCTTGATGAGCTCGTTGGCTTCTTCTGGCTTGTGTGGTTGACGTCACGATCCAAAGTGAGAGGCGAAAGCATTGCATGAAATGACTGCTTGATTTTGATTTTGGACCGCAGACGATCTTGCCTGTCGTAAAAGCCTTTGTCGCTCGATATTGGAGCCCGAGAACTTGCATACATTGGAGGTGATTTATTGGCACGCCCTGCGTCGCTCGATATGGTGACTCTGTAGCTGCATATTGTATGCATTTACAACACTGCAGCTTGATATTGCATGCTGTATGCAACTGCAAAGTTGCAGTCGATCAGCTGGAGGAAGACAGCTTATGTGGGACACATGAAAACTGGAAATCCGCTTTTCGTTGGTTCCGAGAGCAATTGGAAAGAGAGCGAGCGAGCTGGCCGAAGCGGTGTGGCTGGCTGGTTGCCGCCATTAGCATCCGCAGCAGCACTAGACAACCGCCCGCACCCAAGAGCCAAGATGGACGTGAAGAAGGGTCTCCGCAACCCGCTCGAGGAGGCGCAGGTGCGCAAGGCCGTGCTGGCGTTGCAGGCGTTCGCGGACAAGCAGAAGGCCGCGCTGCCAAAGAAGCCGCTCGTCGACAGCGTCGAGTACGTGCAGGCGATCATCACGCGCAAGCTCATCCCGGCCAAGGGCTCCAACAAGCCCATCCAAATGTACGTCTTGTTCGTCTATCTATTGGCTCGTGTCTGCGCGTGTGTATTGACGAGCGCCTGTTGCTTATAATGCTGCTGCTGTTATGCTATCGCGCAGTGACATCCCGCACTCGATCCGCGGCGGCGAGAATGACGCCGAGATGTGCCTCATCGTGAAGAACGGCGACAAGGCGCGCATCAAGGCCGCGCTCGCGGCGGACCCGGTGCCGGGTCTCGCGAAGATCATGGACATCAAGAAGGTCAAGAAGAACTTCTCGCGCTTCGACGACAAGCGCACGCTCGCCGGCGCCTACGATCTGTTCCTGGCGGACGACCGCATCCTGCCGTACCTGCCAGACGCGCTCGGCTCCAAGTTCTTTATCAAGAAGAAGCAGCCGATCTCCGTGCGCGTGTCGCGCAAGGACGTCTCGCACGGCATCCGCGCGATCTACCACCGCACGCAGATGATCGTGAGCACGGGCGCGTGCACGAACGTCAAGGTCGCGCACCTGGCCATGAGCGTCGACGAGATGGTCGAGAACATCTTGGTGGCTACGAACAACTGCGCCGCGCACATCCCCAAGGGCTGGAACGGCATCCAGTCGATCAGTATCAAGACGAACGAGTCGGTCGCGCTCCCGGTGTACAACGCGCTTGCGGCGCTCGCCAAGCTGCCGCCAATGTCTAAGGCGCAGGCGCTCACCAAGCGCAAGCTCCAGGAGGACGGTGAAGAGGCGCCAAAGGTCACCAAGAAGGCGAAGAAGGAGGCCTCCGCTCCAGTCAAGGCCTCCAAGAAGGAGGAGGTCGCTCCAGTCAAGGCCACCAAGAAGGCGAAGAAGGAGGGGGCCGCTCCAGTCAAGGCCACCAAGAAGGCGAAGAAGGAGGAGGCCTCCGCTCCAGTCAAGGCCACCAAGAAGGCCAAGAAGGAGGAGGCCTCCGCTCCAGTCAAGGCCACCAAGAAGGCGAAGAAGGAGGAGGCCGCTCCAGTCAAGGCCACCAAGAAGACCAAGAAGGAGGAGGCCGCCCCAGTCAAGAAGGGTACCAAGAAGCTTTAAATGTAGTATATTTTGTTGCATTGATCTCTTCGATCTGCTGATTGGGTTGGAGTTCATTGCGATCAGTTTCAGATCACGCCGCTTCAACGCGTTGGTCACGCGTCCAATCTCGTGCAGGATCGGCTTGGTGTCCGTGTGTCAACCTTGTCATCCCCCTCGATGTGTGCGCTTGCAGATCTGTCACTCTCTGACTTGCGGAGACGTGAGAAGCTGGAGTCTCGCGCGTCAGGTTCGCCGCGTCCGCGATAGTGAGACACTGCTCGCTGTGGATACCCTCGATCATAACCTGCCACTGTGTCCTCGTTCTTGATCCTCGTCGTCTTGAGCTTGTTCCACTACATTTTCAGCTCGTACTGCTACCATTTGAACTGAAAGGATGCGGGGACCATTGGAGAAAGGTGATCTTGTCAAGAATCGTGGAACGATGAATCACAAAGTGGTTTGGTGAGGTCGCTTGACACTTCTTACGGTGCCACAGCAGACGAGTCAGAACCACCGTCTTGCTTCGACTCGGTCGCTCGATGCTGCTGCAGATGCTGTTGCTGGGCAAATCCGTGCAGCTTCTCGACAACGAAGCCGATCTGCACGCGCTGCGATGGGTCGAACGCGCACATCATCTGGATCAGACCCCACTCCGGGGTCTGCGGTGTCCACACCGGCTCCGTTCCTTAGCAGCAGAGCTGCGATCTCGACTTGGCCACCGTAAGCTGCAGCGAGAAGCGGGGTGTACTTGGACGCATTCGATCCATCTGCGTTCGCGTTGGCTCCCAGCAACAACGACACAATGCACGCGTGGCCATGGTGGGCGGCGATGAAACGCGGCGCGTGTCCATCCACGTTCTCGACATTCACGTTCGCTTGACACTTCAATAGCACTGCTACAACTGCGAGGTGGCCGTATTGGCACGCAGCAGTCAGAGGCGTGTCGCCGTTCGGACCACCCATCGCGTCCACCAGAGCCGCTCGTTCTTGTTCGGGAAGCTGCAGCAGGTTGGGTAGACCGCCAAACATACTGCGATCAACTTGAGCTCACGCCGTGAGGACGCGGGAGCCACGCGTCCAATGTCGTCGTCGTGCAGACAACCTGGGCGATCCGCTCGACGTCCGCGTTGAGCCTGACCCGCGCACTGGACGATGAAGAGCTGACACCCGGTCGTCGCTCTTTTTGTGTGAGCTGTCACACCGGTATTTGCACCGGAGGTCTTCAAGCTACCGATATCAACCAGCATATGAACGGTTTTGTTTCTCAGATTTTCGATGAAAGCGTTCCAGCGACAGCTCTCGCGCAATTCGACTGCTAAAGCATGCCAGCTCCATCGCCACCAACGCCGTCTGTGCGCCAGTAGCTCGACCACTCGCGCCTGCCGCCGACCGCTGCCGTATGGTCAGTGGTCCTGTTTGCACGGCGCGTCCCCCGATGAAGTGGCGCTGCGATTGGATAGCCTCGAGGTGATCGAGTGGCTGTACGCGAATGGGAGCCACGATATTGGCTACTATGCTGTTCGCCGTACCCTCCACGCTGACGTGGTGAGCTGGTTGGAGGAGTGTGGCTTCACGGATGCCTCCTATAAGTGTGTGTCCGCGGTGGCGGCGACTCAAGGTCGACTCAACGCTGTTCAGGAGCTCGTGTGCTGTTGATGTCAGCGGAGCGCACGTCATTTGGCCGCAGCAGAGCACTTCGTCTGCGTCGGGGGGAGACGATATCAGCGTTTACACTGGTAACAGGGGACGCTTTCGTGAAAGCGGCCGAGCCTGATGCAAGTGCGACGTCCAGAGAGGAGCAAGGCGTGAGCGTGAAGAACAACACGATCACGAGAACAAGGCGAAGTGCATTGGTGGCTGATGGAGGAGAGGGAGTCGTATGACGACAGCGAGTTCTGATACAGCATCATTGCCCTCACGAAGGGCGAGGGCCTCCAGATGTGGAGCGAAGATCGAGCCAGCAAAGACCAGTGGCTCGGGTCTGTTTGACTTATAATCACTGTGTGAAGCGTTATTAGCGTCGCTGTGTGTGTTGTGGTGGTGGGTTATATGCCAGGGAATCGAATGAGCTCAAGCTGAGTGAGATCGTGACTGCGGACAACGCGATCCCGACCATGGAGCTGAAAGACTTCTTTGAGGCGTGATGGCTCGATGTGTGCGTTCCTTTTTGCTGTGGCTGCAATGAGTCTGACTC
>JAASFQ010001057.1:0-10716 GCA_023333845.1 Globisporangium polare | reverse complement strand
TGGCCACAAAGTCCCCCTCGAACACGACCCCGCTGCTGGTCCACTCGATGCGGCCGCGGCCGTGCATGCGACCCAAATACAGGTCCCCGCAGTAGGCAAAGCCCGTGCGGAAGGCCAGGCGGCCGCGGCCGTGGTACACGGACACGTCGCAGTGCGGCACCTGCAGCGTCTCCCCCTCGTAGCCGCTCACGACGTTCGCCAGGATGCGTGGGTCGAGCGGCGGCAGCTGCTGCGGCGGCGGCGACACGGCCCCCGCTACTGCTGCTGCTGCTGCTGCTGGTGGTGGTGGTGGCAGTGCAGGCGCCAATGGACTGGACGCGTGGGTCTCAGGCGCATCACTACTTGTGCTGTCGGGGGCAGCCACTGCTGCTGCTGCTGCTGCTGCTGCTGCTGGCTGTTCGCTGCTGCTCTCCTGGTTCTCCATGGCGATTGTGACTGAGCCGCCGGATCAAAAACAAATGAAGCCATTTTCGGTTTCAAGGGTGTGGGTAACGACATCAGCAAAACCGGAAACCTCAGGTATAAAGTCAAGAGCAGAGCTCAGCTTGTACTTTTTGATACATAGATCTGGATTTGATATGGATAAATATTGCTTTGAAACTCGACTGCTTTTGAGATGAAACAACGGCAGCGCGCTTGCTCTTTTGACTGCCGTCTTTAATATCGGCATGCAAATATCAAGATCAAAAAGCTGGAACCGGTCGCATTCACCAACATCGGGTCAAGGTGCTGACTCCAACATTCATGGGGCTCTCTCTCTCTATGGATGCGTCATGTATGTGTATTGTATCGCATGTAAGTGTATCCTATCGCTATGTATCGTCGCTATTGCCTGACACCGACGCTCGCGCGGCACTCGGGGCACGTGGGGTTGTGCCGCAGCCACGCCATGATGCAGTTCTCGTGGAAGACGTGCGCGCACGGCAGCCGCACGGAGAACGCGCGGCTCTCGTCTGTCGTCGTGCTTGTGGCCGCAGCAACGTAGTCAGCGTCATTCGCATTACCCGTCGACGCTGCGGCTGCTGTGTCGTCCGGGTCCAGCTCGCGCGTGGCGGTGAACGTGAGGCGCTCGAGGCAGATGCTGCACGCGTGCTCGGAGAGCGTGGGCAGCAGCTCTTCGACGTCCTCCAAGCTCAGGACCGCGCTCGCGTAGATGCAGTTGGCCTCCAAAATGCACTCGGGAAACGCGAGAAAGTCGCGCAGCAACACGTAGATGCAGAGGATCTCGCGCCCGAGCGCGGACGCGGGCACGTGCGGCTCGACGGCGAGCGACGGGATGATGATCTCCAGTGCGCTCCAGCAGTCGGTTAAAAAGTTCTCGAGCGCCACTTTGCCCTCGCGCATGGTCTCCACGTCGGCGTGGATCGCGAATGCGCTCTGGTGCAGGTGCTCGTACTGGTCCAGTACGTCCGCGAGCTGCTGCAGGAAGCGCTCGAAAGGCTTCCACTCACTGTCACGGCGCACCTCGAGGTGCGGCTGCTGCTCCTGCTGCTGCTGTAAGATCGCGCGCACCTGCGAGTAGAATGTGCGGAACTTGGACTGGCTCATGGCGATGACCCACGTCTGGCACGACGAGCCGCCCGGTGTGGTGCTACTCGCAGGCGGACTCACGACACACGTTGTGGTCATGGTCATCGTGATCGCGACGCGGTAGACGACCGCCATGCCCACGCAGAGCACGCGCGCCTGCACGTGGAAGGAGAAGGCGGTGGGCGGGAACTCCTGGCTCATCTTGCGCAGCCGTCGCTCGGTCGAGCGCTTGGGCGCCGCAGCATTGCTGTTGTCAGCGAACGCCTTGAGGTCTGCGACGGACGTCGGCCCGGCCATCGCTTTTGATTAGTCGAAGTATCGCTTGCTGAGCGCAGTGCGGATTCCGATCTGTCGCGAAGATAGAGCGATTGGCGACTGCTGCCCCTTGGGAATTACGTACAGACCGACCGTGAGCTGGAAACGAACGTATCTCAGAGCGAATGTCTGCTATAGAGCGCGCGCGTTCACGAGTGAGCGCGCGCTCGTTGAGTGGACGGACGCACAGACGGACGATTGCTTTGCTTTGGCAGATTGGGATCATATAAAGTCACACCCACCTGTTGTTCCTTTTTCCCAGTCACTCAGCCTTCCTTCTCTTTGTCTGTGGAACGCGCCGCTTGGCTTGAGCTTCTCGAGGCGAGTGGCCAAATGGAATAGAAACCTCTCTCTCTCTCTCTCTCTCTTTCTTGGTGATGATGATGATGATGGAGAAAAGCAGGAGCTGTGGGCAACAAACGCGCTCGAGTCCGAGGAGCTTGCTCTTCGGTGGGTTCATGTCGCACTCACTCTATATAAGAGAGTGGACGACCAGCTTTATCATCATGGCTGCCATCCACCTCTCTTGAGTCTTCTGGTGGATGACACGCATCGCTCGCTCGCATCCTATTGTACCAAGCGATGCTTTGACGCAAACAGCTAGAGGGCGAGCCTGCATGTTGATATCACCGAGGCAATGGCTCACCAGCATGGCCACCTCTTGCCTACCATGCTTGCTATGTTATGCCAGGCACACGGAGCACTTCGAAAAAAAAGGGAAGAAGAGCCTCTGCAGCCACCGTGGTTGCATGCCATGTTGTTGCTTCGGACGGACACCCACCCTCTCATCGACGGGATCTTGATGCGCGAGGAATTCCACAAGATCGCGCAGCTTCCCCTCGTTCCAGTGACATGTTGATTTCGCTATGGGTGGTGACGTGACGTCACTCTTCGGTGTAGCTGCTTCTGCGCGCTGTACCCACATCTCGTCCGTACCGTAAAGTCGGAATTTTCCAAAAGAACGTTGCGGAATCCAAAGAAGGAAGCCATGTGGCATCTGCCATTTTGCGATTTTCGTTACGCGGCCTCTCGTGGGCAATGCTGCGGAGATGCCAGGCTCGCGTCCGCACACCAAGCAAGCACCTGCGCGCCATGGTGATCGCATGGGGACTCGCGGTCTTCAGCCTCCTTGTCGCCTTGGGCTGCTGCTGCTGATAATGGGCGGCCAGCTATCCTTCTTTCCATTCATCCACCTCGCAAAGTTCAACCCAAGAGTAGCATTGCCGTTTGGGGTGGGAGGGATGGGCTTCGCGATCCAAAGAGAAAGCGCGCATTCTTGTTTTGGGGCTGGCGCTGCTTCGGTCGGACATGCACCGCCACCAGCAGCAGCAGCACTCGGACGACGACGGCGCTTCATGTCAAAGGCCTCAGCACATGCGCGGACGGCTGACTTGCTTGTATCCTTCGCACATAGGAAGCGCGCTCTGCCGCAAAAGAGCTCTCCTCGCTCGATGGCTTCGTCGGCGCATTTCTTTCTGGGAGGAGACGGCAGGGGAGAACTCACTTCGTGCGACGAACTCACTTCCATGCGACGCGTTTGTGTGCTGCTCGAGTGTGGGTATCCGCGCGCGTCGTTTGCCAGCCCAAGAGAAGCTCGTCACAGGCATGAGATGTATCCTCCTGGCTTCAGATACACTGTCTGTGTTCTCGTTTGCTTTTGTGTCGTTTCTCAGAAGAATCAAATCCAGCAGCAGAACAGCTTCCACGAGCCCTTGTCCGTTCATCAGTGTTTACTGGGATTTCCACGCTTCGAGTCGCATCAACTCCTTCTTCAGACGCTCCACCGCTTTGTATCCTCATCATTCTTCGCGACCAGGAGATGCACTGCTGTCTTCATCGTCGGCGGCAGCGGCGGCAGAACGAGCGCTAGCAGCCAGAAGCGGTCGTTTCTCCGCAGCATGCGCTGCAAATTGCGCAGACGCAGCTTGCTGTGCTGTCGATTGCCACGTGGCGCATTCATGGTTGCACCGCGGCGGTTGCCGCTCTCCTGATCTCTCAATTGGCCCGCGAACTCGATGGTCGTCTGCTGCGTCAGCGCCAGGAACGAGTGCCACAGCCAGTAACCAAAGAGCACGACGCCAAGCGTGGTCGTCAGCAGGAACGAGAACGAGATCGCCACGTTGTGCATGCGCTTTTCAAGTGGAAGCGGCGGCGCTGATCGGTGCTTTCGCGCCTGCAGCACCTTGAAGAATGGCTCGCTTGAGAGGATCGAGACGTACGCGCAGCAGACCCAGAGGTAGAACAACACCAGCCAGAAGAATCCTTGCCACACAGAGACATCCGAGGGGGTTAGCTGGCTTGAGCACAAGACACCGTAAAAGGAGAGCATAATGACACACTACTCACTGTGGTTGTTGTAGCCGACGCAGTTGTTGACCCATGGGCAGTGGTGGTCCATCTCGTGCACGCACCTGGCGCACTCGCGACAGTGGTGCGCGCGCCGCGGCTTCACATCCGCGCACTTCTTGCAGAACCTACTCGCGGCATCATATTCGCCAGTACTGCTGCTCTTGTGCTCTGCCTCCACTGCACCAATCGAGTCACGTACGTATCCCGGATCCGTCCACACCGCGAGTGAGTACTGCGCGAGCAGCTCCGCCAGAAGAAAGACGCTGACGCAGTAGTGTAATGCGGAGCTCAGCGGTGTCGCCTCTGAGTCTGTTGCCGCGGCAGCGTGAGGCAGTAGGACGCGGAAGTGCACGTATGCGACGCCCGCGATGAGCACGTACGCGAGCCCCACGAACGCCGGGCCGAGCAGCTTCGACGGCCACTTGTTGTTCTGCTGCATCGACGGCGGATATGTCTCTCTGTCGGACTGAATGCAGGCGCTTCCAAGAGTGTTGGTCAAGGGCTGGCAAAACAATGATGAATAAGAAGAGTGCTATCCGGATGTACAGTTGAAGACGGAGGGAGGGAGGTGCACACTGATTCATTCCCACTCACCCCACACACACACAAAAGCCCCCCCCTCCCCAACTTTTTCAAAGCTTTCCTTTCTCCCCGCTGCGTTCATGACCCGAAAGCCCTGAGCTGATTGAAGGATGACATACCGGTACAGCTCGCCAAGCGGACGCAGCAATCTCTCCGCGGCGTGCCGGTGCCCTGCATGCCTTCCGGACGCTCTCGGTGCTTGCACCATCGGATGGTGCATGTGACCGCGGTGTGTCGACGAATCCCACACGGTCTTCTATTTGAGGCAGCCTCGCACGCGCAGCGCAGGTTTGCTTGTGCTTGACGTCATGGCAAAGAGCGATCTCGCTGGAGCCCTGCAGACTTCTTTCTAGCCGTCTTGGTCTCCTGGGGGGGGGTGTTTCTCTTTGAGAGTATCTTGCAGCTGATGGCGTCGCGTCTTTTGACGTCGAACGCCTTGCAGTCGAGAGCTGCTTTCGTGACGGCTTTGGTGACGCAAAGCAGCACTATACTTGAGTTATGCGGATGAGCGTCCATGTGTATACCATTACACACGTCCGTCCTCCTCCACTTCTCACTTTCCCCGCCAGATAGCCCATTTCCATTCCGATATTACAATAAAGCACTGTTCCCGTGGCCCCCGCCCAACCATCAACAACCCCAGCCGCCCCGCTTTTGAAAAGCGAGCGAGCGCGCGGGCAGAGCAGAGCGACCGAAGGCGAGCGAGCGATTGACACGACAGGCCGCGAGCGCCACTCTGCGTGCGGACGAGAGCGACTCACTCCCTCCCGCTGAATTAGCACACTGCGCGTTCAGCAGCAGCCCATCCATCACCTCACACTACTGTACGAACTGCTGCGCTGGTCCTTATCACCCACGAGTGCGCTTGACGAAAGCGAACCCATCCATCCGTCGGAAGCAGGGCGATTCGAGGAAACGCGCGCACCAGCAACACGCGCGTACGGCGCTTCGAGGTGATTGATTGATTGGCTGTGCACGCACAAGACTAGTCGGCCATCCATCCATCCATCACGCGTGAGGAAAGGTGAGGAAACGCGCTTGCGTTGTGAGGGGGGAAAGCGAGTGGCGGTACCGCCTGTGTGCGGGGGAGAAAGAGCTGCGTCACGCGACTTTTCTTGAGAAAGAGGGTAGCTGCTGGTGAGCGATCGATCGAGCCAACAGGCAGAATCGAATTGGCTCTCGACGACCCGAGTCGATCCACTCCCGCCCCTCCTGGTTGGAGGGATTCGCCGATACCGCGCTCTCTCTCGCCAGCGACGCAGTATCATTCCCAGCACACGGGTGCTCATTCCCCCTCCGGTTGGAACTGCATGTAACTCATGCGGATGGTGCTGACGTTGTTATCTCTTGTGTGTGTTGTGCTGCGATAGTTGCATTCGACTGTAGAAGACGACCTCGAACATTCCATCGCTGCTCTCGAGACGAACGAGAGCGATCGATTGACCGAACGTCCGTCCGTCTTTCGAAAGCCAGTCAAGATTGGGGAAGACACGCTGTCCGCGCTAGCTAGCAGGAAGAACATGGAGCTGGCGTCCACGCACCGCCACGTGGGGAAGCTGCCGCCGTCGTCGGGCGGCTCGGCGTCCTCCGGCTCGAGCTCGTCGGGCTCGGTGCACAAGTCGTCGGCGTCGTCTCCGCACGGCAGTGACGACCCGCAGCGGCTGCTGCGCTCAGTGGACTCTGCGTCGTCGCTCAGCTCGACGGTCTACGACGAGGACGAGCAGCAGCCGCAGCTGCACCACCGTCCGGGCTCCGCGCCGCCGAACCTCAACTTTGAGTCGTCGACGTACTTCAACTTTGGAAGCTCGAGCAACTTCTTCATGTACGTTGCCTGTTGAGTGTGGGATTCTGTGAATGACGTTATGGAGCTTAGTTGTAGTCACTGACCGTGCTGTTAAACACTATCTTGTTGTTGTGATGTGCAGGAAATATGACGACGGGCTGACCGCAGACGAGTTCCCGGAGGGGATCACGTCTCCCACGGGCAACAACGACATTCTGCCTCCGCACGTGATTTCGCCGACGAACCAGGGGAGCCACGACGAACGGGTGGCGATGAGAACGACGACGAGCGCGATCCCCGTCTCCCAGGGGTTCCCCGTACCACAGCACCGCTATAACAGCAGCAGCGGCGGCGGCGGCCTGGCCGAGTCCAAGGTGACGACGAACTCGCGTCAGAGCCATGTGGCGGCGCTGTCGAGCCACCGCAAGAACAGCATTGAGATGTTCCTCTCGCAGTCGCCCAGCCAGTCGCTTGGCGGCGACTTCCTGAAGCTCAGTCTGGACGACCACAAGATGAGTCTCGAGCGAGGACCTGGAAGCGGTGGCGTCGTGGGCGGCAATGCGTTTGCGTCGGGCCACTTCACGCTGAACCCAGTGCCGGAGTCGCCGAAGAAGTTCATCCGCAGCAACAGCAGCAGCCACCACCAGCAGCAGCAGGAGCTCCAGCCGCCGCCGATGATGTCGCGTTCGAGCAGTGCGAGCAGCTACAACAACTACCAGCTGAGCCCTCGCATGGGCTCGGAGGACTCGTGGCACGGCAGTCAGGACGGTGGGCAGCAGTCGTCTGCGGCGTACTACCAAGAGAGTCAGGAGTATTACGCCGTTAACGGACAGGGCTTGCAGTACGAGAACATTCGCACCAGAGAGCAGCAGCAGCAGCCTCAGTACCACCAGCAGCAGCGCCAGCAGGACCACGGGATGTACCGCAACAACCAGAGTTCGTATGGAGTCGGTGGTGCTGGTTATGGAGGCAACAACGGTCGCAACCAAATGAGCTCGGGCCAAGGTCAGTGGAACCCAAACATTGTGCCATCCGGTGGTGCAGCGTACAACGCGAACGGCATGTACATGAACGCGCCTCAAATGCAGCAGCAGCAGCAGATGCACTACCAGCAGCAAGGCCCTCCACCGGGAATGCGTGGCAACTCTGGAGGACGTGGTCGCCAGAACATGGGCAACAACCACGGGTACTCGCGCATGACGCCGCCGCTCCCGGAGGCGTCGCCGCCGCACTCTCCGCGCAAGAGCATGCACATGGGAATGGGCTCGTCGATGGGCATGACGAAGCAGTGCAAGTTTTTCCTGCAGGGCCACTGCCGCATGGGCAGCAAGTGCAAGTTTGCGCACCAGCCGGTGCAGAACCAGCACCACTTGCAGCTGCCGCAGCACAGCGGTCTTGGGTCTCGCAGTGACAGCGCCGGCCTCTACCAGCAGCAGCAGTTGCAGATGTCGCCCGCGCACCTCCACCAAGGCGGCCTTCAGGGAGCTGGCGACGAGTACTCGCACTCGTTTGCGCGCCAGCAGCAGTCTCGAAGCGGATTCCGACAGACGGACCTCGGTAGCTTGAGCGGTATGAGCAGCGGTGGCAGCAGTTTGAATGGCGGACTGGGCGGCGGTTCTCAGTCCGGCAGCGGTGGACTCGGAGGCATCAGCGCGCCAGGTCTGATCTCCGCGGTCGACGCGTCAGGACTGAGCGCTGCGCTGAGTGTGGACGACATCCATGGACGCGTGTTCGCCATGTCGAAGGATCAGAATGGGTGCCGTTTGCTGCAAGAGCAGCTGGACTATGAAGACCACCAAGATCTGTGTGAAGTGATCTACCAGGAGTCGCTCGACCACTTGGCGGAGATGATGGTCGACCCGTTCGGCAACTACCTCTTCCAGAAGCTGCTGGAGCGCGTGACGGAGAAGAAGCGGCTCGCGATCATTCGTCGCGTGAGCTCGAACTTGGTCGCGGCGGCACTGAACCTCCACGGCACGCGATCGGTGCAGAAGGTGGTCGAGGTGTGCGCGACGTCGGCGGAGGTGATTGAGGACGACAGCAGCTACGACGACGACGATCTGGACAGCGATGTCTCAGCCGGCCGACGCCGAGAGATGAACTCGGGCGTGCGCCGAACGGTGAACCTCCCGGACATCATTGTCGAGGCGTTGAAGGACGACGCGGTTCGCCTGTGCATTGACTCAAACGGCAACCACGTGATCCAGCGCGCGCTCCAGTTCATGAAGCCCGAGTACAACCAGTTTGTGTTTGACGCTGTGTGCAAAGAGTGCACGACTGTCGGCACCCACCGCCACGGCTGCTGCGTGCTGCAGCGCTGCCTGGACGCGGCGAACAAGCAGCAGAAGGCGGAAGTGATTGCTCAGGTGGAGAAGCAGGCGATGAAGCTGATGCAGGACCCGTACGGCAACTACGTGGTGCAGTACGTCCTGGACTCGTGCACGGCGGAGGAGGCGTACGGCGTGATTGTCAAGCCCTTGGGCAACATTTTCGAGCTCTCGATCCAGAAGTTCAGCTCGAATGTGATTGAGAAATGCCTCGAGAAGGCTCCCGAGCGCGTGCGCCAGAACTACATCAAGGAGATTATCAACTGCCCCAAGATGAACAAGATGCTGCAGGACCAGTTCGCCAACTACGTCGTGCAGCGCGCGCTGTGCGTGTGCTCGGAGGAGCAGTGCCTGCAGCTGGTCAAGTCGATCCGCCCGCACCTGGCGTGCATGAAGAACACGTCGGGTGGCCGCCGCATCACGGCGCGCATTCTCAAGCGCTTCCCGAACATGGACATCAGCATGGACATGGGGCTCTCTCCCCCGAGCGACGGCGGCATGTACGACAACAGTGGCGGCCACCTGCAGCAGCTGAGCCGCCTGCCGCCTCCGGCGATGGGCTACGCGCACCAGCAGCAGCAGCAGCAGCAGCAGTTCGGCCAGCAGCAGTACAGCCACCACAGCACGGGGTACGGCAACACGGGCGGTGGCTACCCACTGGCGCACCCCCATGCGAGTGGCCACCACGGCATGGCGTCCCACGGCGGGTATTCGACCCAGCCTCACCACCAGCATCATCACGGCCCTTCTCAGCACGGGGGCAGCGGCGGCGGCGGACTTCTGAATGACGTGGTCGTCGGCAGTGGCCTCGGGATGAACGCGGCCGGCACGAGTCGTGCGTGAGTGAGCAGTGGTGCTCAACCCAGTCCATCACTCGATCAGGCGGAAGCGAGGTTGGCGAGAGCGTGCGGCAGCGTGGAAAAAGTGAATCGGTATAAGTCAACAAGTGGAGTCTGAAGAGTGTGAGCGTTCGGCGGCGGTGAGTGCGTGGCGATCGCAATGATGAAGAAGAAAAAAAGTTTTGCTCGTTTTGTAGATAAAGGAAGAAAAAATGCATGAAGGCTTTGTATCAAAGAGAGGAGAAAAAGAAGGAGAGCGGCGTGTGAGTGGCGAGAGAAGAAGAGGAAGACGCGGCGAGCGAGCGTGGAGCGAGCGGACAGGCAATGTACAAGTAACCTGTATCAGTAAGTCCCAGCGTCACGAGACGAGCGATCGAGAGAGAAGAGCAGCAGTTGAGTGGGAGACAAAGAAGCCGAAAAAGAACCAAGAAACAAAAGATATGAAGAGTGCGCGCATTTTGCTTTGTACCGAGTTGCTCGCGCGTGGCGTCTGTGGAAATTGGTCTCGCAGACAAAGGCTCCTAATATGAAAACGCATTTTGAAGTCCATTCGACATTGTCATCATGGTCCTCTACTCTATTTGGCCACCACAGTTCTCTTCATGAGCTTCTTCTCATTACCTGCGTATCAGAAGCGGTAGCGCTGGATGGACTCGAGGTGGTGCACAGCGCGCGGGCTCTTGGGGCGCGTGTCGTCAAGGCGGCCGGATTTGCACGCGTAGATCATGAGCACAAGGCTGAGCAGCGCCTTGAAGGCGGCGAGGCACATGAAGAAGGCGACGGTCATGAGCGCGCCGCTCACAGACGTAAGCCGGAAAGGCGCGTCCACGAGCGCCTTGCCCACCATGCGCAGCACGACGCAGGCGAGCGGCAGCGACACGAGCCCAAGCCGCCGCGACACGTGGTGCGTGTGGTCGAGGATCGTGTCCTCGTTCTTCCAGCCCGTGAGGTCGCGGCAGAGGATCGTGATGAACTTGGAGTAGACGGACGG
>JAASFQ010001056.1:0-10731 GCA_023333845.1 Globisporangium polare | reverse complement strand
GCGGAGTGCGGACGTCGATGTCCTCACATCCTCAATTCCAGGCCAAGTGCGGATTCGAGACTTTTCCAGTCACGTTTCCTCAGAGTGATTGAAGTAGTTGTTGGCCACTCGAATTGCTCGCACAGCACTGCATATCCAGTGGCGTTCCCACTATAGAGCAAAAGGCGAATGCTCCGCGCCATCGACAGCAGTTTCCAAGGACTCCAGCTGTCGGACGCACTGAAGGGCGAGAGTCCTGACCACCCGCGGCGAGCTCAAGGTCTTCCTCGAGAACGTCATCCGCGACTCGGTCACCTACACGGAGCACGCGCGCCGAAAGACCGTGACGGCCATGGACGTCGTCTACGCGCTCAAGCGCCAGGGCCGCACCCTCTACGGCTTCGGCGGCTAAGCGTCTTCGCGCGAATTGGTTCTGTCGTCACCGACTGCCACTTCTGCGGAGCAATGCGTATTTGAACGAGCCAGGCTTGTCGATCGCAGCACTGCTGACGTCTCCTCCACGCCTGTGGTGAGCGCAACTTTGTATCTCCTGGTGTTTTTTAACACCACCCTTCTGCAAGGAATACTTTGATCATTCAGTGGGTTTGATCAGGCTGCGGGTGTGACAGACACAATGTCTGTATGATCAGGTGAGTGTGGGTGTGGATCTGTGTCTGTTTGACGCTTCAGCACGAAGCAGGCATTACCCGATTCAAGATTCAAGCGACACTCCTGCCACGCACGCTGACTGACCGATCGTGCAGACGCAAGCACACACAGGAATGGTGCGCCTCTTTCTCGACCATCAGCTGCGCGAGCGGGGTGGAATCGAAACCTCCATGAAGTGCACCAACAACACACCAACCAACGTGCAACTATGCTGAGCGAGCGACCAGTCGCCTCTCTCATCGAGCGGACTGCAACATGCGATGGTGCGACCAAGTAGCTCCATGCCGACTTGCGCCACTTCCCACGCACATCTTCCGTTTCTGCGCGCATTCGCCTCCTTCCTTCCAAAGAGAGAGAGAGAAGCCCGTCGACAGGCAGAAAGCTGAGGCTTCAACGTCGTCAGCTCACTCGGAGTGTGCCGCTTGGTGCGCGAGGCGCTCGCTCGTCCAGCGCAGCGCGATGCCAGGAGCTCAGTTGCCGCATGCCACCATCTTGCTGATCTGCATGCGCGTGTGGGTGGCCGCTGCTGCGTCACCGCCAGCTCCTCCTGCTGGCCACCTTCGACGCTCGCTCGTGATGGACAAAGTGGACATCAACCTACTCTTCGGCACACCCGAGGGCAAGCGCTCGCTGCAGCAGCTCGAGACCGCGCCGACGATCGCCGCCGCGGCTGCGCTGCTGCTCGGCGTCTTGCTCTGCTGCGCTGGGGCGCGGTTCGTCAAGCAGGCGACGCTCGGCTGCGCGTTCCTGGACGGCGCGGTGGGCATCTCGCTCGTGCTCCAGCGCGTACACTTGCTGACAGGCGACGACGATGCCGACGTCGGCACCGCGGACTGGGAGAACGTGGCGTCCTGGGCGTGCTTCTTCCTGGGCGGCACGCTGCTCTGTCTGCTGGTGCTGGCGAACGCGGCGCTGGGGCGCTTCGTGGTCGGCATGACCGCCGGCCTCGTGCTCGCGCTCGTGTGCAACACGACGTTCGGCTACAGACTCAACCAAGGGCATCCACACATTGCTCTATTAGGGCTGCTATGTGGACTGGGCGCTCTCTGCGGCCTAGTGACGGCGAGGAGCTCTTCATCCTCGTCTCCTGGTGGCAAGGCTGTGATCGTCGCGACGAGCTGGATCGGCGCCAACGCCATGGCCTGGGGTGCCGGCTACTTCATCGGCAACTACCCGAACGGCGCGTCACTGGACAAGTACAGACGACAGCAGGCTGACGACCACCACCAGCAGTACTATGCGATCCCAAAGGCCTGGTGGGGGTACCTGGCGAGCACGATCGTCTGCTGCGCGCTTGGCTGCCTCATCCAGCACTGCGCGGCTTGCCACCAGCTCAGGAAGAACAAGCGCCGCCTGCAATTGCGAGCCACACACAACAACTACACGTGCGCTGGGACCCCGAGACGAGGAGCTCAGAACCATCCATTTCCACACTGAACTCTACCTGTAGCCATCCCAATACAAGCTCAGCACCAAACAACAACCAGCCCTTGCATGGAATAAAGAGACGATAGATAGATTTACCTGGATACACACCAAGCCACACACTCACAGCAGCACACGCTCTACATGTCCATCTTCGTCTCGTGCTCGAGTTCGTGCTCTTGGGTCTTCTTGTCCAGCAGCTGTCGGCTGAGCGTGCGCAAGCGGCGGGCGTCAAAGCGCTCGGCAAAGTCCAAACACGCGGCGACCGAGTCGTGATCCAAATACGCGAGGATGGCGGCGAGCTGGAGCTCACAGAGGCTCGCGAGGTAGCTCAGCCCAATAAGACTCGCGCCAACGTACAGGTCCATCATCTCGTTCGGTTCGAGGTTTCTCAGCCGCTCGAAGGAGCCCGAGTAGATCCAGAGCAGCAGGTTCTTAAACGCAGAGAGGGACACACCATCGCGGTGCATGTAGTTGAGCTCGATCTCGTGCACTTGAGCCCCGGCGGCCGAGCCCGAGTAGCTCGCGCCTTCGCTGAAGCCGCCGGTGAACATCGTGCGGAAGTAGTCGACCTGGGACAGCACGGCCTTGTGTGCTGGCAGGCGCTCGAACGCTTTGGAACCATCAACCTTCGCCTCAATCTCTTCATCTTCGTTGCCTTGGATGGGCCACAGGAACTCGACGTCCGAGAACTCCGCGTTGAGCACCATTGTCGCCATATCGTTGCCGAACGCGCGCACCTCCTCGAGCCCCGTGGCGCTATTACCAGTCTCAGTCGGTCGTCGCTTGCGCCACATGTCCTGACACTCATTGACCAACGCATCGTGACACACGCGCGCGGCGAACTCGGCGAGTGCCTTGCGCTTGTGACTCGGGATCTCCACGCGGTTCGTGTACAAATACCCGAGGAACGAGCGCAGCACCTGCGCGTCCACGTCCTGGAACTCGTCCACCACGAGCACCTTGCTCCCTTCACCATCATCACTCTCAGCCTCAGACGAGGCGATGACGCGCAGCAGGCCCTTGAGGTATCCGCTTCGAGCACAGAGCACCACTTTATGAGCTAGTTCCCGGATCTCTCCGCCATTTCCGCTATTAGCGACGAACTCAACGTCGGCGAACTCGCCGTTCTTAAGCACCTGGTCGTACCGGAGCGAGTAATGGGCGCCACGAGGCCGGACCACCGCAGCGCCGTGGTTCGAACCGGCACCAATGTGCGTCGCCGTGTTGTCCTTGAGCCCAAAGATCTTTTGTGGATGCACCGAGTGCTGGTACTTGCCCACGCCCAGGATGCCGAAGGCGTTCCAGCCCCACGAGTACACGTTCCCGTCGCTCGCGAGCGCAAAGGTGCTGTGCGAGCTGCAGGCCACGCGCTTCACGCACACCCCCTGAGTCTTCAGCGATTCCTGGACCCGAGGATAGAAGTAGTGCGCGCCTCGCTGCAGGTCGTAGAACATCTCGCCGGCGCCGTGCTGACCGTACTCACTATGGCCCCACGAGTACACGTGGCCCTCGCTCGAAACCGCGACACTGTGATGACTGCCGGCCGCAACGGACACCACTGGCTCAGCGATCTCCACACGCATGGGCAACCACGAGATGTTGATCCCGGAGCCCAGTTGGCCCAGGATACCCAGCCCCCAGGAGAAACACACGCCGGAGTTCTGCTGCGTCCCGGGCGCGATCTCGATGCGCGAGCAGGCGAGCGAGTGCTGCTGGCCGCACGCGATGTGCTCGATGAAGTACCCGTCGAGCGCCTTGACCTGCTGGAAGTCGGCCGAGTTGCGGCGCGAGCCCGTGCCCAGCTGGCCGTTGTCGTTGTAGCCGCAGCTGAAGACCAAGCCGCTCGAGCTCGAGGCCAGTGAATGGGCAAAGCCCGCGGCGATGTTAATGATGATCACGCGCGCGAGGGACGGGCACGGCCGCGGCACGAAGCACGGGTGGCGTACGGTCTGCACCTTCTGCTGACCCAGGTTCTGCAGCATATCGCCAGCTTCGTCGTCGCCTACCATGTTGGCGGACTCGTACACGAGCTCCGAGTCGCGCATGAGTCGGTGCATGATGTTCCCGGACATGTGTTCGCGCAGCGCCGTGGGAGACATGGCTCGCTGCTGCGAGAGACCCGTGAGCGACACGGACGCGTGGTCGAACATGCCGTCGTTGCGCACGTGGCGCGTCTCGGGAAGCAGTCCCCACATGAACACCTCGCCAGCTATTGAGAGCGCGAGCGAGTGCATCTCACCGCACGACACCTTCTTGATCATCTGTCCGTCGAGCCCAGTTACGCGCTGCGGGGTGCGCACCAACTGGTCCTGGCGCTGACCAAGACCCAGTTGGCCTTCTTTCCCGCGGCCCCTGTATGCATGCGTCCATATACGTAGAAGAAGGCAAAGTTAGTGATGGAGCATGGGTTCATTTTCTGCATGCGCATGACAGACATACCAGGCGAAGACGTCGCCGAACTCGTTCACCGCGAGGCTGTGGTTCTCGCCGGCGGAGAAGTCCACGACCAGCTGGCCGTCGAGCGCATCCACCTTACGCTACATACCACACAGCACACATATGCAGCGTTAGCTCGTTAGTGGATGAAGAGCCGCGATTGCCATGACCCGCCAAAGATACGCACCACTTCGTAGAGCTCCTTGGTGTCCACGCCCAGCCCGAGCTGCTGCGACGCGTTCGAGCCCCAGACGAAGAGCGCCATGGCAGACGAGAGAGTGAAGGTCTTCGCTTGGACGTGGATGCGGGGGCGGATTGGCGAGTGTCGGGGGGAAGAGAAGGCCCGCGCTTCCTTCTGTCACACACGCACGCGTTCTTCTTCTTCTGAGCTGAGCTGGCAATCGTCACACGCACCTTCTGAGATGTAAATTACATCACTTCAAAGCGAAACGTTTGAATATGACCATACACGTCCCTTTTATTGGATGAAATCATGCGGCATGTGCATTCTATTGGCCAATAGTCGCGCTACATGTACATTACATTCGCTGCTGTTGTGGACCCAAGTGCGCGGAAGGAAGGATGCCTTGGGATTCTCATCGAGGCCTTGTTCTCAGCGAAACGCCGCGAAAGTGAAGAACAGAGGTGGCTTTATGGCGCCCTTGTCCCTTCAACGAAGCGGCCTTTGCTGCGTGGAGATACATACCAAGAGGACCTGAACTGAACCGGAGATGCTAGCACGCATTCCCTACGACCAAATAACGTGAGCAACGAGCAGAAGGACACCACGCTGAAAATCACATAATCTTACATACATTTCGTCGACACATTAAGCTTCTGCTTCCCTCCATTCTCAGGTCTCTCCTCTTCATCGATTCTTCTCTCTCTCTCTCGTCTCGAATTCTCTCTCTTCGTTCGTCTCTCGTCTTGTTGTTTTTGGACTTCCGCAGTGTTCGTCTCTTCTCAAAAATCTGCTCTTGTTTGCGGGTTTCACGGCATTCACTTGGGACGCATTCCCCACCTCCAATTCACGGGTGGGCCGGCAGTACGACGCGGGTGGATAAGTTACGCCGAGCCGCCGGCGTGAACTGAAGCGAGACCCTCGTTCGACGTCGTGGTGGTGGTCTTCGTCGTGGTCACCTTCTCGCCGTCCAGGTACTCGATCTCTGATCGCGACTCTTCCAGCGCAGAAAAGTCTGTTCGCCATAACAACATCACACACACACACACACATTAGCGTCAGGATACTTCTACACACACACAGTCGCTCTCAGCATAGACACACTGCAGACTCGGACCTGGACACGTGATCTCGTCCCTGCCTTCCACACTGGCGCGCAGGTTCGGGTTGCCCGCGAAGCACTTGAGCGAGCCCTTGGAGCACGTGATGATCGTGTCGACGTCCATGCGCACGACGGCGTAGCCGTGGTCCTTCATCTTGCCGCTGCCGAACGTGCAGCAGCCTGACGCGCCATCCTCGCACTTTGGGTACGAGAGCGTGGCCGCGTCCGTCGAGGAAGGCGACAGCAGCAGCACGGCCGCGGCCGCAAGCAGCAGCGCCATCGCGTTCTTGGTCACGCCGGCGAGCATCGTATTGGCAAGTACGTTGGGCGAGCGTGCTGTGAATGCGGTTGGTCGCGCGAGTCGTGGAGTGACGGGTCGCCCTGCCTTCACGAGAGTTTCAGTGCGGACATGCAGATGGCGACGGAACCGTACAAAAAAGCCTGGACAATGCACTGACTTAGGTGAGCATTGGTTATCCCGCTGGCTCTTGGGTAAGATCGGGTCGGATGTTGCCCAAAGTCAGATGGCTCGGCTCGCTTTTCCACTCCTGCACACACCAAAATAAGTCAAACGATTTGCTTTTTTCCCAGGATTATAATTGAGGTTGAGAACTATTCCCCACACGAAGAGCAAGACAAGCATCGGGCTGAAATTGGCTTTTTGGATACTTTTTCTCTTTGCGGAGCTGGCGAAGGATGAAAAGTGGCTTTCGCCATGCCGCCCCGTTCTCATCCTGACGTGAGGGCACATTGCTTGCATGACGCTGAGATACGCTTGCACCTCAGGGACTTCCATGCGCCTAGAGGTATTTCTGGTGCTGCAGAACCAGCTGGAGCCGCGGTCGGCTTCAACGGCCTCCGTCGTCGGCTCTGTGTGCTGGCATATCCAACGGTCGACTGGGATCCGAAAGAGAGCGCTCCAAAAGTATCTCCACGGCTAACGTTAGACACAGCTTCGTGATCGCCAGCGCTCCCATTACACTGTACGACACTTCTAGCGAAATCTTTTCGCAGATAATAAAAGCACACGGGAGGCTCAGCATCTTCATGACATCACCAGCACCTCGTCGCTCCTCATCCTGCTGCGGCCTCGCCGAGCTTTGCATCCCTTGATCGCTTGAAGAGCTGATCTTCGCGCCAACAAGACGGTGCTTCATATTGTGACGCCTTGACACCACCACCGCCATGTGCCATCGCGAGGAGCAGGACTTGGCTGGGAGCGCGCGAGCCAACCCATCATCGGGAGTCCATCTGGACAGATTCCTCCGTTTACGTTGTCCCCATCAGCCGCGCGATAACAATACTGACTGATCTGTATCTAAAGCCAGCCCAATCGGTTATTGCAACGCGTCAGACAAAACCGGTCGCGTCAACGCCACCTGCTTTCGCGCAACGCCCCTCGCTCTTTTTCGTTTTTCATCAGCGAGCATACGAAAAGCAAGTGCAACGCCCGACTGCTGCTGGGGGTTTCAAAAAACAGCACATACAGAAACCAACTGTAACGCGCTGACTTTTTGGGTCGGTTTCGCTCAAAAAGCGAGATTTGCCTTGAGCCATGTGCAAACATGTAAAGGAACGTAGCACTTGCTGCTGTCCGACTTGACCACGAGGCTGCGGCAATTGGCAGCACCAGCAGAAAAGCTCACTCACCTATCCATCCAGCCATCTGTGTGTGCCGCCGCCGCATTGCGTTTGGGCTCCTTCCTGCTGGATCCAAAGCACGTCTGTTCTATTCCTGGCCGAGCTTAGCCAGCTCTCCAGAGTGATCACCGCCCACTATAAAAGGCTCAACATCTCAACAAACAAACAAACAAAATAGGTTCGGTTCGGTTGTTCGGTGCGCCGCCGAGCGCTTACAGTCGGCGGCTCTCTCACTCTCACTCTCTCTCTCTTCATCGCTTTCCAGCGCGCGTTCGCCCATCAGAACGTAATTTGTCCTCAGCCTGAAAGAGAGACAGGGAAGCACCATGGTCGGCTGGCAGAAATGGACCGCGCTCGCCGCGCTCTGCGCCACCTTCGCGAGCGCCTCCTCCGTGACGTTGCACATCCGCGTGGCGGAGAGCGGTACGAGCGCCGCCAAGCACGTGGACGCGAATGCGCAGCTCAATGCGCTCGAGAAGGCCGCGAACAGCAAAGACTGCGTGATCAACGGCGTGGCGCTCAAGCACCGCAGCCTGCACTACTACGCCGAGAACGCGTACGTGGCGTGCTCGCGCGGCCAGGCCGGGTGCTACCTCATCGAGAAGGTGCACGACGAGGCGACCCAGGTCTCGTGCCCGGGCAAGGAGGTCTTCCAGGCCAAGCTTGACGAAGAGGCCAAGGCGCGCGAGGAGAAGCGTCGGCTGTCGCTCGCCGTCGTCGACGCCAACCGCAAGTGGGACGGCGGCGTCGTGTGCTACGACTACAACTCGGACTACCCGTTCACAACGACGCAGAAGTCGTACATCGGCGACGCCATGAAGGTCTACGAGACCCACACGAAAGTGCGCTTCCTGCCGCTCTCGACGTGCAAGACCAAGAAGCTCACGCAGTACTGCGAGGGCTGCGTCAACTACGTCGACTTCAAGCACCCGTCCACGGGCCGCGACTGCAACAGCTCCATCGGTGTCAACGACGTCGGCCCGCAGATCATGAACCTGGCCGACCGCTGCTTCGAGATCGACGACAGCCTCAAGACCAACTACGGCTCGGCCATGCACGAGATCGGGCACTCGATCGGCCTCTACCACGAACACCAGCACCCGGGCCGCAAGATCGGCGTCTTCTGGGACGACATCTCGCAGTCGCTCTGGGCCGAGATGAAGCAGCGCGACGTGAGTGTCGGCGGCGCCTACGACCCGGACAGCGTCATGCACTACCCCATGTCCTACGGCTTCTGCTACCCGACCATCTGCAGCTCGACGGTCAAGACTGGCTGCGTCAATGACGGCACGAAGTTCTGCAGCCTGAACGACAACAGCAACTCGTGCACGGAGCCGACCAAGTCCATGTGCGACGACGCGCGAACCAAGACCATCGGGCAGCGCAAGGGTCTGAGCCAAGGCGACCTCGACGCCATCAACGAGCTCTACGGGACGGCGGCCTGGGCTGCCTCGTCGTCGCAAGTCGCGTAACTGAAGTCGGGCAAGACGGTGTCGTTGTCGTCGTGGATGGATTGAGTCCTGGAAAAAGAATGTAATTTGTCTCAATTTGTCTCGCTTTTGATTGCCTCCTGTTCCCTAGAAAAGTCTGTAGTAACGGCAATAATTCATAGTGATCATTTTCATCTTTTCATGAGGTCGCTCGATTGGGATGCAACGGGAAACAAACGAAACGGGGAGGGATGTACTCTTCGTGCTTGGTCTTCGGATCCAACAGCTCGCTTTGAATCATCGAGAGCACTGGCGAGTTGGCTTGCCTGGAGTTGGGGGAGCTTGAGTCTCAGATGGCGACCAAACAGCGTGAAGACTCGCCTCAGAGCATTCGAATCAGGACTCGCGAAGAGAGATCAAACTGGAAGCTGCTGGAGTGACTCGGAGCCTCCTGAGTCCAACAGCTCACTTGGAATCATCGGCTAACAATTCATATCTGTTGTCCTGCAACTGAATAGCTGTCAGCCCACTGTCAGGCGCTGACAATCTGATGCCAACACTGCAAACCTGTTGTCCGGAAGCAGAAATGTTGGACTGAATATTGCTAAATATGAAAACCTGTCAATCAAAATCTGGACAAAATTCGGATAAAACCCGAAATGGAGCCATGCCACTTCAACATGGGAGGAAGGCAGCGGACGAACACCGTGGAGAATAGCTCAGGTGACGGACGGACTGTCGGTATGCACACATGAACAGTTGCCGCTCGCATGCAAACTGCGGTCAGCTTGTCCCGGCACATTTACCCGACGAACCCAGAGTTGCTTGCCGTGATACCGACCGCGAGACAGCGTAAGAGTCGCAAAGCGTCCCTGATGCGGAACGAGCCCGGGGTTGGGACTTCAGTGACTACGCTCCCTTCAACGCCTGCGCGAGGATGTGCACTACCAAAGAAGATTTCTTTGACGTCTCCGCGTCTGAGGACCCACGCATGGATGAGCTCATCATCCTGGACTCATTCGTTTTATGAGCGTGCAGATGAAGAAACACCAACTACGTTCTGTGGCATTGTTTTGTCGCGTCGCGTGTTCGAGAAGGTCGCATCTTCCGTGCGAGTTCAAAAAAAAGAGCTCGATTGGGCGACAGATGGCACCGACAAGCGTCACTTTGGAGGCTGGATCATCGTGGACTGTGGCTCTGAGGCTGTGAACTTGGCTCGTCAGGTGTGAGTCCCCCGCTTTGTGCCTTGGGTCTACATTTTCGTTCGGCCCGAGTCCACTGCGGTGTATGTGCGGATATTTGACCCGAGCGCCAGCGAACTCATGACTTCTTCGACGTTGACGCCAACGCTGCCTTCGCGACCGCTGAGAGGCAATGGCATCGGCGATCTCGGTCGAGTGGCCGCTGGTGCAGCTGCTATCGTGTTGATCGCACCTGGTGCGGCAAGCGCGAAGGAATTGGTCATTGCTGACTCATCCCGACCTGACCACGTCGTGATTAAGCCACAGCTTGTGTTGCTCCGGTCGGTTCGAACCCACTCCCAGATCCTGCGCGTGAGCGAGATTTTCACGGCACACTGGATCAGTGTTTGTCAGCGCGAGTCTGCCGACTGGTTGCGGAGTTTGTAACTAATTCGTCGTATGTGTGCCGCTACAGGTGGTGAGGACGGTGGTTGAGCTGCGAGTTTCCGACGTTGATGTGGATGAGATCACCCTGAAATGCTGTGCTGTGTCTTGCTGTTGTTCGTGCAGTGGCTTGAGTGCTTTCTCTCCAACTCGGAACTCACGGCCGCCTCACACACACGCGCACATGGTCGTGTTCTTCACTCGCACACACAGAGACGACGCCTCTCCGTCTGTGTGCGT
>JAASFQ010001055.1:0-10766 GCA_023333845.1 Globisporangium polare | reverse complement strand
TGCTCCCATGGTAAGCAGCGTGAGAGAAACAGAGAGAGAGAGAACATACGTAGCGTGTTGCACGCGAGTGGCGTTTAGCTTGATAACAAAGATGGCTCGAGTTGGCCATTTCCAAGCCAAATCTCTGTCGCGGAGCGGCTCGCACGTCGCAGATCCTTCTATTCGAAGCAAGTTGACTCACGAGCATTGCGTCATCAGAATCTGCGGTCTCCCATCCTCAGCCAATCAGATCGCCTGATTTGTCCTCCTCCTCAGATTGGATAAACACGCGAGGTCGACGCAATCGCGATGGGTCCACTTTTAGCTTACGGTACAACAGCGACAGGTTTGGCTCTCAAGAGAGCTCCGTTGCGTTGGTGCCAAGAGCTCGGGGGAGGAGGCCGCGGGGATTGCTGGCGGATTGCAATGCACCATTCCGCAATTCGCTAGACCGCCGCCTTCTCTATCTCAACCATGTCGGCCACCGCCGGCTACAAGCTCAACACGCCGATCACGCTCGGCGAGGGCCTCGTGCTCAAGAACCGCGTGGTGTTCGCGCCGCTGACGCGCGGGCGCTCCGGTGCGGATCGCGTGCCGAACGAGAACAACGAGGTCTACTACGAGCAGCGCGCCGGCGCGGGCCTGATCATCACCGAGGCCACGGGCATCTCCGAGACCGGCTACGGCTGGCACCACGCCGCCGCGCTCTACACCCAGGAGCACGCGGCGGGCTGGAAGCGAGTCGTGGACCGCGTGCACGCCAAGGACGGCAAGATCTTCCTGCAGATGTGGCACATGGGTCGCCAGTCGCACTCGTCGTTCAACTCCAAGGGCGAGATCGTGTCGTCCTCGGCCATCCGCGTCGCGAGCGGCCACACGCGCGACGCCAACTACGTCGCCGGTCCGTACGAGACCCCTCGCGCCTTGGAGACCGATGAGGTCGCGGAGGTCGTCGAGGACTACCGCAAGAGCGCGGAGCTCGCCAAGGAGGTGGGTTTCGACGGCGTCGAGATCCACGCGGCCAACGGCTACCTGATCGACCAGTTCCTGCAGACGGTGTCCAACAAGCGCACGGACAAGTACGGCGGCTCGCTCGAGAACCGCTCGCGCTTCCTCTTCGAGATCGTGGACGCCGTCAAGAGCGTGTGGCCGGCGGACCGCATTGGTGTGCGCGTGTCGCCCAACGGCGCGTTCGCGGACATTGGCTCGGAGGACAACGTCGAGACGTTCACGTACGTGATCGAGAAGCTGAGCCGCCACGGGCTCGCGTACCTGGCGATGCTCGACGGCGTGGGCTTCGGGTACCACGGCAAGTGTCGCGAGATGACGGCGTTCGAGGCCAAGGCGCTCTTCAAGGGCACGGTCATCGCCAACAACAGCTACACGCGCGACACGGCCGAGGGCGTCCTGCGCTCCGGCTGCGCGGACCTCGTGGGCTTCGGCCGCGCGTACATCTCGAACCCGGACCTGGCTGAGCGCTTCGCGCACGACTGGCCGCTCAACCCGGACGCGAGCTTCGACGTGTACTACAACTCTTCGCTCGGCGCCAAGGGCTACACCGACTTCCCGTTCTACCAGCCAAAGGACGGCGAGGCTGCCAGCAACTAGGATTTACACTTGTAACACTACCGATCGATATTTTTGATACCAAGTCGTGCATTGCTGTTCAGGTGTGCGCAAGCAACAGTTGCATTGTCAGCGGTGGTGTGTTGTGTGTGCAAGCAACCAGTGCGTTGTAGGCGCTGGCGGCTGATACCAACACGTTGGTGCTTGGGTGCTCAAGAGTTGGACCCTGAGCTTGAAGCTGCATCGCAGAATGATCTTGGAGCAGAGCAAACGAGTTCGCCCACAAGTCACCGCGCTTCTCGTGCTTGCGAGAAAGTGCGTGGGTGCGTTGCCAGGTGTCCTGACGAGCCCATGTGTGACAATGGCTCACCAAAACAGAGAATGACTTGACTTCAGTATGCGCGTCGCAGCCAGCCACTGAACAGGTCGGACAGCTTGGTTCCCTCGTCCCAGTTGCTCGCCTCTCCCTCAGCCATACGGTATGCACGCGCTCTCTATGAACTATGAACCCCATGGAGGAGGCAAAGCTTGCTGGATCACAGCGCCTTGCACACAACCGAATTTGGCTACCAAGCAACAGAAGCAAGCAAGCGCACAAGTCGTAACGGCCCAGGCACGCAACAAACAAGCAAGCAAACGATGGACTACGACAACTTGCTGGTGGACTCGTGGCCGCACAAAGGCGCGATCTTCGTGTTCAACGCGCTCGTGATCGCCGAGAGCGCGCTCATGCTCTCGCGGTCCACGAACCCGTTCTTCGGCACGATGACGCAGCCCACGCCGGCCTTCATCGCGTTCATGCTGCTGCAGATCAGCTTCCTGGGCGGCTCGCTGCTGCTCGGCTGCGGCACGTGCGTGAGCCGGATCCGCTTCGTGCAGGCCAATCGCGGGCTTTTCATTGTGAACGCGCTCAACTACGCGGTCTACGCCGGCGTCTTCTTCATCGTGGACGCGAACACCGAGCACGGACTCCTGGCGAGCGGTGCTGTTGCCGCCGCGCTGCTGGGCGCGTGGCTCTGTAGGGCGTACGAGAAGATCCTCGTGGTCAACTACATGGGCGAGAAGCTCCCGACCGAGTCCCCGTCCTTCGCGCACCACAAGCTGCAGGCGGTGAACGCATGAGACTTGGCGTTTGTGTGATCATAGTTATTAGGAAAGCAGCAAGTGGAGAGCTGTAAGCATGTGTGCCTCATATATATATGTGTGTGTGTGTGTGTCGTTGTCGTTGTTGTGTGCTTGCGTTTGTTTGTATGCTTGCGTTTGTTGTTTGTTTGTTCTGCTTGTGTGACTTGTTTGCTTGCTTGCACAACTCTCGCAAATGCAATCCGGTGATAGGTTCGTTCGCTTTGTCATCACTTTTTCCAGGCCGGGGTGGTCATGTGCGCGCCGCGGCCGCGGCCTCCTGGCGACGCCGCATTGAAATTGAACTGCGCCAGTGGCGGCTGCAGCACCGAGAGGTTGGGCACGAAGCCTCCGACGGCCGCGACGCTCGGCGGCGAGTTGATGCCGTAGTTCTCCCCATAGAACTCGTTCACGAGCGCGGCGGCCCACTGCGACAGGTGCTCCTCGCCGGACTGGAACTGCACGGTCTCGAGCGCGTCGATGCCCTCGTTCGCCTCCACGAGGTGCACACCCCGTGGCGCCACGCGCAGCACGTTCTCAATGAAGCGCAGCGAGTTGCCGACCACCGCAACGTCCGCGGCGCTCAGGTACTGCAGAAAGCCCTTGAGCACGTCGAGCGCAAGCACTTGTTCCAAGTGGGTGGCGCTCGTAAGTGCGATGTTCGTGAGCGCAAACGCGACTTCGCGACGCACTTCAAAGCTCCCATCGTGGAACTGCTGGCCGAGCAGCGGCAGGAATTGCGCGCCAGTCAGCACTTCAACCACTTGCGCGTCCAAAGCCGCGAGGTTCGAGAGCACCCAGGCGCTCTCGCTCGCTAAGTGCGCATGGCTCGCGGCCACATCCGGCTGCAGGAACTCGCGCAGCTTTGGTAAGAATGGCGACTCGGCGCTCAGCAACGCGCGCACGTAGGGCATCTGCCACTCGTCCGTGTGGTGGTCGACCGAGCCGCAGCAGATGTTCCCAAACACGCGCAGCAGCGGCGTGAGTAGCAGCTCGTTGGACGTCGTAAAGTACTGCAGCAGCACGGGCACGAGGTTGTTCTCGAGCATGCGCTTGA
Source organism: Globisporangium polare (assembly GCA_023333845.1). Classification (NCBI taxonomy): domain Eukaryota; phylum Oomycota; class Peronosporomycetes; order Pythiales; family Pythiaceae; genus Globisporangium; species Globisporangium polare. The sequence goes on along the minus strand of JAASFQ010001055.1, from coordinate 7,042 downwards.
GGTACTGCTCCTCGCGCGCCGTGAGGAAGCTGAGCAGCCACGCGACTTCGATCACCACCTCCTCCGGGAACGAGTGCGGCTGACCCTGCGTCAGCCCCGCTGATAGCGCCGGGATGATGCCTGCATCGATAAAAGCCTCGGCTGACGTCTCGTGGCCGCGCGCCATGTTGGACAGTGCCCAGGCGCAGTTCTTCACGAGCTCCTTCTCACCCACCTGGCTCGCGAGAATGCGCACGAGCGGCACAACGGCGCCGTTCGCGATCAGCTGCTGGCGGAACTCCTCGCAGTCCGCGGCGATATTCCCCAGCACCCAGGCCGCGTGCTCCGCGAGCGTGACATTCGACCCTTCGAGGAACTGGAGAAGGCGCGGCACCGCGGGCAGCACGAGCTTCGTGTGCTCGTACTGGCCGCTCGCGATGTTCGTCAGGCACCAGAGGATCTCGCGGTACACCTCGCCGCCCGTGCGCGTGGCGCTCGCCAGCGGCGACGCTGAGTTCAGCAGGTTCACCATGATTGGCACAATCTGATTCATAAACGTGTATGTCAGTAACCACACGCACAATCATAGACACACGGCATTAATGCGAGCAGTCGTACCCCGGACTCGATGATCTTCTCGACGGCGTCGTAGTCGTGCTCGTGCGTGGAGAGCATGACGCGGATCTCGCGCAGCACGTCGAAGCGCTCCTGGTGCGAGTCGATGGACGCGGAGCTCGTGTCCGCGAGGATGGCCACGAGCTCGGCGATGTCGCGGCCCGTGAGCGCCACGTCGCCGTCCGACGACATGAGCCGGCGCCGCTTGGTCTGCACGGCCTGACGGCGCTTGTCCTTGCGCACCTGCGTGGTCACGCGGTCGCGTCGCGCCTTGAGCGCACGACTCTCGACGGCGCTGTCGTGCTTCTTCAGGGACGAGCGCGTCATCTTCTGGTGTTGAGTGTCCCTCCGTTGATGAGAAGATGGCGAATGGCTCTCTGTGTGGGCTTTTATGAAGAGAGCTCTTCGAGTGACAAAGGCACGGGGCGTTATCTTTTTTCTCGTCAAAAATGGTATGCTGGACTAGAATAAAGACGCGTATAGTGGAAAGGATTGTGAAACTTGAAGCGAATTTAAGCGAAGAGCTCCATTTTGCACAGCGATCGCTCGACTTCTCTGTGGATGCTGACAGCTCGGTTGCTCATAAAGCTGTTCCCATCCACGTGTATATATAAAAGATATGGATGCAGCTCCCGCACGCACACGACGTCTCGCCGTCCTAGCTGGCTTCTGCTGCCTCGTGCTCCGTTCCTGGGTTCGGGTTCTGGATCACGATCAGCGCGTACTCCTTGTCTAACAAGCCCCAAGCATAACAGCACAGTAGCAACAGCATACCGACATCAGCTCATCTGCAACGCAGCCTCCATACGTCACTGCTATGTGGCGACGATAGCCACAAGCACCAATAATACGTATGGACGCACCGGGGGCGATCATGATCTCGTGCTTCTTGGAGCGGATGCGCAGGAACGTCATGTCGTTCGTCGGGTCGAGCGTGCGGATCGTGGACTTGGCTTTGGCCGCGAGCTGCGAGATGAGCGCCGCATGGTCCATCGCAAACTCCTCGTCGCTCGTGGACGAGTAGATCGGCACGCCCTCCTGGTTCACGATGAGCACGGCCTGCACGCCCTTGTGGCTCTTGATGCGCTTGATCGTCTCCTCGGCCTCGTACCCTGGCTGCTCACACGCAATACAAGACATACACAAATCAGCACACACACACACACACACGTCAGCGTCTGCGCAGGCTCCGTACGCAGCCTGTTGGCAGCGCACACACGCCCAGCATCTCCACACAGACCATTTTGCTGCTTGCTTTTTGTGAAGTGACGCTTTGTTGTGTGAGGTTGCAGGAAGCGACCGATGGGAAGGGTCTTCTGAATGTGACTTCAAATGCGATACTCCATGTCATAATTGATATTATGTACGCCCCAGAATCATTAGCAACATACCCCCATCAAGAACCTGGTTGACATCTCTTGCTGAGGTTTCCTGAAGCGTTTTGGTGGGGGATTTTATGAACCATCGGATGGCTGTTTCTGTAAATAGATGCTTGGCGAACAGTGTATCCATTTGCCAATGGCTTCCTCGCTGTCCAGCGCTCGCTGCTTCTTACTTGCAGCGACTGCACATCTCCCTCCCCTACCCACCCACCTACCTCGCTATGGAGCTCGTGGCCTGCTTGAGCGCCGCGGACTCGGGATTAAACTCCGGGTTCTCAAGGAACTGCAGAAAGAGATTCGCGAGCCGCTTGCGAAGGCCCTCGAGACTCTTCTCCTTCCTGCCGCGGCTGACCATGTCGGCCTCGCGGTCGATGAGCTCAATGATCTCCTTCGTCAATGCGCATTCGAACTCCTTCACCGTCCACTTGACATGCAGCAGCACGTCCAACCGCTCATCAACGGACGCCAGCGGCGTCTTGAGTCCGTGATACAAGTCCATGAGCTCCTTGGCGCGGACCGTGAAGGGCGTGTGCACCTCCTTGACGCCGCCGTCGCCCATCTGCCACTGCTTGGGACGCGCCATGAACTGCAGCATGGACTCGATGCGCTGCTTGCGGTTCGCGTCCGTGGCCGTGAGCTTCAGGCGGTCGATCGTCTGCAGCAGCTTCGTCTCCTTGCCCAGGATCGCCTCGAGCGCACTCTGGCGCGCCTCAGCGTCCATCTTGGCGTCCTCATGCACCCTGCGGGTCTCGAACTGGCGCCACTTGTCCAGCTCGTTGTACAAAACCTCGAAATCGCCCACGGTCTTCGGATGCATGCGCCTAAAGACCTCGCGCTTCTGGTACGAGGCGTCCTCGATGGCGTTTTCGTGCGCCTCGAGCTCGCCGACCACAATGATCCGGCGCTTCTGTTCGCGCAGACTGTACACGTAGGCTCGTGCCTTGTAGCCTCGCCACAGCCTCTGCAATAGCAACGCTGAGTCCTCGCGCAGAGAGTCGAGCTGGAACGAGTCGAAGTACGGCTTGGCCAGCAGCTGCCGGTCGCACGATGTGTCGAGCCGCAGGTCGCGCCGCGCCATCTGCGTGCCGGACTCGCGCGACGTCTGCAGCGAGCGCGTGACGAGCTCCTGGGTCTGCGTCTCGCGGTGCGAGCGCGTGATCCCGAGATTCCGGCGCGCTCTTGACAAAAAGGTCTATGGTTTATCATAGAGAAGGCATCGAGTTCGTTAGGGTCTTGGGCTGGTTCAGCAGTGGATAGACACAGTGCCAAAGGCGTGAGACCTGAGCGGAGGCGTGGTGGAAAAGCTGCTGGGTCTTCCTGTGCCGGAAGCCGCCCAGGTACGGCTTGCGGCCCGCGAACTTCTCCACGTCCACGTAGATCGTGTGATATCGGTCCTGCTCCTCTGTTACAACAGCAGCACAGCTACGAGGTCAGCCTTAAGACCACGATAGACACACACACACACAACTCCAAGCCTGGACGCACCGTCGTAGATCTGTACGGGGATCCGGTCAGGCATGACGTACTCGCTCGTGCTGAGCTTCTTGGCCACGTACGCCTGCACCACGAGCTCCTCGCCGTTGTTACTGCCTCCATGGTTTCCATTGAACCCGAACGCTGAGATCGGCGTGTCGCTGAGAGCAAGTCCAGGTGCTGGGTGCAGCCCTGGGAACGCGATGAGGTCCGAGTTGAGCTTCAGGTCGCTGCAGATCGCGTCCGTGAGCTCCGCGATCGTCATCTCCGGCGTTGCGACTACGCGATGGCGCACGTTGTCGGGCTGCAGGATCACGAGCAGCGAGAACTCGATGGAGCCAGTCGCTGGGTCGACTTCGGCTCCATGTCCGCCACCATTCTCAGTGTTCTCCTGTTCACTCTCAGTCTCGTGGTCGGCGCTGTCAGGCGTGTCAGCGGCTCGGAAGAACTCGGACATGGCCGTGTGGACATGAGGCTGCAGGCCATTGGCGTCTGAAGACGGATCCTCGTCTGTCTGGACCTGCATCTCGTACGCCGCTGCGTCGCTGTCGCCGCCATTCTCCGCCTCCATTCTGCCGCAATTCTCTTCTTCAAGACGAGGTGCAAAAGGACTCCAAGAGCCTCACCACACAGCTTTGCACACCGCAACACACCGACCCTTTCGGGACCTCCGATTGGTCGTTTCATTCTCTCACAGGCCGCCTGAGAAACGGTCCAAGCTCAAGAGCGACGTCTTGGGCTTCATGGCAGCTCACTGGGCTCTGGCTCCGTTGTGGAATACATGCACTTTGTGCGATTATCTATGTGGGGGTGGGCTGATTCACTGACCGATATACTCTAACTAGGATGGACGGGGGTCATCTACACGTGGCGCTGCTTCTTGTGCTGCAGCTTGAGCTGGAACTTGTTGCTCAAGCCCTGGTTCGCGACGAACTCCTTGCGCTTCTTGAGCTTCTTGACCTTGCCGGCGTCCAGTGTCTCGTCCCAGTAGTCTTGGCGCCCGGCGTTGCGGTGCTTCCAGTCCTCGTTCTTCAGCTTACTCATCACGCGGTCGTGCTTGGCCGCGAGCTCCTTCTCGAGCTCCGATGGTCCTGTTAATAACGCATCAGTGGCTTCGTCAGTGAGCTCGCCACCTTCAGTATTCTCGTCCTTCTCGTCCGCCCAGCCGTTCGTTTCACCCCACTTGTCCACGGACTTGCCAAAGAGCGCAGCGCTCTTGACACCGATGTTCTTCATCTGGCGCGGGTCAAAGTGGATCTTCGTGACCTTGAGCGGCTTCGGGTCGGCCGTGGGTGCTGCAGCGGCAGCTCCTAAGGATGGCTTCGTAGGCACCGGCGAGGACTCCTCCGCGTGGACTCTTGAGACAGCGACAGTTTGCGACGGCGTGGAGATCACCACGTTCTCCGTCGTCTCTCTTGACATGTTAAGCCCAGAGCACAGTCGCCATGAAGACGTGCGGTACTTGTACAGCTTGCCCATGTGGCCACTGAACGCCAGCGAACCCTTGGATGGCGCCGTTGCTGCTGCTCTCCGCTTCGTGACGTTGAAGGTCACAACGATCTGCTTTCGGGTGGCAGTTGGCAATGCGACGACCTTGCTCTCTGGCTCCATGGTGTCCACGACTTGTGCGCCAGTTGTGGCAATCGACTTGTCCCCCTTCTCGGCGTCCTTGATACCGTCAATGTTGGTCTGCAGGCTCGCGAGGAAGCCGTTCATGTCGAGCTCTTTCGCCTTTGGTCCGACAGCCGTCGACTCAGTCGCTACCTTGACTGGAATCTCCTCGGCGCCAGCCTTGGCCACAACGCTCGCCTTGGGCTCTTCGACCACGGGCTTGGCCTTGGGCTGCGGTCGCTCGGACGCTGGCAGCACGCGCGAGTAGAAGAGCATGTAGGCCTTCTGCTGCAGCACGGTCTCGAGGCTTACCCACCGCACGCTCTCGTCGTTCATCTCGTACCACTGGCCCGACGACCCCTTCACAAAGGCGTAGTAGTGGCCGCAGTCGGTCGAGTACCCCGCGTGCACGAGCACGGCGTGAAGCTCATACTTGCACCGGCCGCGCTTGCGGTCCTCGCTGCTCTTGCTCATCCCTGAAGAGATGTCGAGCGTCGTACCGAACTCAATGTGCTTCTTGATCTTGCCAAACATGATGTCGAAGCGCTTGAGCTGCACGACGAGCACGTTCGGACACGTCTCGATCGTCATGCTCTTCTCGGCGCGGTTGAGCTTCTTGCAGCTCGTGCACTTCCACGCGTTGCTGTCGTCGAGCGTCTCGACGGCCGTGAAGTGCTTCAGCGCACCCTTGACGCTCTTGATGCCGTTGTTGATCTCGAGCGAGAGGTCCAGGAAGTCGTCGAAGCGCTCCGAGACGTAGTTGCACTTGACGCACTTGAGCGAGTTCTTGAGCTTCCCGCCGAACGTGCGGTTTACGAGCGTCGTGGCCGCCGCCGGATGCGTCTCAAGCTTGATGTTCGCCTTGCGCAGGCACGAGCGCTGCATCGAGTCCAGCAGCAACCGGAAGAACTCGTGCGAGTCCTCCTGGCGCCCGATGCGGAAGCTCTTGGACACGTGGCGGATGTTCATCACGAACTCCTTCGGCTGAAGCACGCGGCCGTTGCCATTGGCGCCACCGCCGTTGCCGTAGATGCTCTGCAGTAACCGGCACATCACGCGCACGCCGCAGAAGCCGTTCGAGCCCTTGTTCAGGCTGCTGCTGCTGCTGTTCTTGTTGAAGAACTTGCCACTGTTGTTCGAGCTGCTGCTGCTGTTGTTGTTGAGGCTGCCGCCCGCAAAGGACGCGAACACGTCCTTCTCGAGCAGGTACTGCACGAAGCTCGGCGTGTAGCTGAGGCACTGGAGCACCGAGTTGAGGTAGCACGTGTTGCCGAGGTTCGCGAAACCCGGGCCGATCTTCTTCGAGTGCTTCCACGCCAGCAGGCGTTCGATGTCCTCGCTCTCGACCAGCACACGCTTCTTCGCGGCCGATGATGATGAAGAGCTCGATGAGCTCAGCACTTTGCCCGTTGCTTCGTCGATCTTGCCGATCACGCGCACGTTGCGCGCGCGGATGAACTCGATGCGGCGCTCGTTCACGAGTGCAACCGCCGACTTGGCGTTGAACACAGTGGCGCCTTGCGCTGGTTTTTGTGTGGCGGCGTTCGCCGTCACGAGCGTTGGACCGGCGGGCGTCGCGAACTTCACGCTCGCCTGCGGAGCCATGAGCATCATGATGTCCCCCTACTGTTCGCGCCGTTGCTTCTCCACGCACGCACTCAAGCGCAGCTCGTGGGAGAGCTTATGGGGAGAGACCAAGCGGTTTCTTCGCACCGTTTCAAGCGCACACAGGTGCGCTGGATGGATGGATGGATGGATGGATGGCGGGGAGAGAGCGGCGCTGGCTGTGTAGCTCTCTGAGGCGGGCGAGCACCGGAAGGAGCTGGCGCTGGTGAAGACGGCGGTGCGAGAGAAGCGGGACGCAACGCGCGAGTCAGACGTTGGGTGTTGAACGAGCGAGCGTGGCGAGTGGCTGGATGAATGGATCTCTTCGCTTCGAAGGCTGCTGTCTGTCTGCCACAGAAGCTTTGCTCGCGACAAAC
>JAASFQ010001054.1:0-10767 GCA_023333845.1 Globisporangium polare | reverse complement strand
GATGAGGACATGAAGGTGAACGGCAAGTGGACGGACCCCAACTACCCGCGCGTGGACGAGAACACGGCCCAGTGGAACATCATCCTGCACGCCGTGTGCGGCAAGAACACGCCGCGCATCGCCTGCGCTCTCGGTACGCGCGACGACAATGACCGATCGGATGATCACCACAAGAGCCACGTGCGCGTCGCGATCCTCCACCGCAGCGACAACTGATAGCCGAAGCCGAAGCTGCTGCTCCTCTTGTTTGAAATGCTTGTCGTATTTTGTTTTCGCTCCGCCTCCATTTCATCGTTGCACGACTGCGAGTCATTTGTTTTTCATACCGTAAATGAAAAGAGCGGACTTAACCAGAGTGTATCCATCTTGGGTTTTGATTGATTGCTGGGGTTTTGTACCCATAGGCGTACACTTTTGACGGTTCTGGCTGTCAAAGCGCATGGCGCGCGATGCACTCGAGGATCGCGCGGCCCCAGAACACTTCGGCGGCCTCGAGCACCTGGCCGTCGACCACCTGCTCGGTCTTGCGGTTCGCGACCACGAGCACAGCCGCAGTCGCTGCGATGGACCCGCGACTGCGCTGCGCCAGGTCCAGTCTGCGAGGCATAAATGAATGCAAACTACTCATCAGTCACGTGAACTTGATGATCGAAGCAATGCGTAATACGTACAGGTGGAAGGTCTCCATCTCGAGCGTGTAGAGCTCCGGGTGCTTGGCGATGAGGCTCTCGACGACGCTCTCGTTGCGGTCGTCAAACGCCGAGTCGATGCGGCCTAACAGTGCCACAAAGTGCGCATGCGTTGCGGTTAGCCAGTGTTTCGATGCGTGCAGGCGAGCTGTGGGCATTAACGCGCACCTTGGGAGCTATAGAACGAGCACGCAGTCGCGTTGAGACCGTCATAGACGCCCAGTTTCTCGCGGTCGCTCGACTCAGCGATGCTCGGCACGCTATGGAACGCTGGGATGCGGCTCTCCATGGTCTCGAGCAGCTGTCACCAACGTCAACACAAGCCATTCGGCAACGTTATCCCCACGGCCACCTGCGCTAAGCATAGCAGCCATCGTCAAGTACGTACCGAGTGAGAGAGCGACGCGCTCGCCGGCATGACGCGCGACACACGGTAGCATTCGGCGCCCGCGTCCGCATCGTCGAAGAACGCGTCCGGGTCGCGCACAACGGAGACGGAGCCCTTGCCGCTCACGACCACGCTGCCCGGCACGACGTCCGGTCGGAGACCACCGCACGTGCCGAAGCGGATAATCGCCATGGGTCCCGTCACGATCGCGCGCGTCTCGCGGACTACAAAGTCCATGTTCGGCGTGCCCTGAACAACACATTAGAGATTACATTCGTCCATTAGCCATGTGTGTGTACGTACGTGTGTATGGAGCTCGTTGAACGAGTGGTCAGCGTACCATGCCGGTGGCGACGATCGAGACGGGCACGCCCTGCATCTCGCCCGTGAAGATCGCGAAGCCCCGCGACGACTCGTAGGTTTCAAATGCGCCGCCGTCAAGCAGCGCCGCGAGCAGCTTGGCGCGGTCGAGACTGCCGACGGACACCACGCGGTTCGCCACTGCATTCACACAAGCAAGCCACAAACACAGCTCAGCATTTCTATCCATTGTATCCGTTGTGCTCATAGAGCTCCAATGCACCGTACGCGTGCGTACCTTGCCCTTCCTTCACGCCCAGATGGAGCACCGTGCCGTCGGCGTGCTTGGGCATCGCGTTCGTGTTCTCGTACAGCATCCTGCCGTTCTAATCTCCTGTCTGACGCTTGCCGTGCGCGGCGGATTGCGAAATGAAGCTGCTGCTGTGGATGGAGGATGGGGGGAATGGGATGATGGGGGCGAGCGGCTCGCATCAGACGAATCGACCGATTCCTTACTTTGAGACCACGCGTGGCCGCCGCTGTCTGTCACCACACGCGTCGCCAGCTAACGCAGCACAGTCTCATAGACACTCACTGCATTGCAGGCGCATACAGTCCGCCGCTCAAGAGCGTCGGCTGTATTCGCACGCTCGCTTGGCACTGTCATTCATTCATTCTGGCGCATGCGAACTCTTCTTCTTCGCTGGGGCGAATGAAGCAAAAACAGCACCCTCGTAAATCGGATACCACCAGACAGCGAGTTCGAGAGGGGTCTGCTTTTTTTGTTTCCACAAAACAAATCCCACAGCGCACGCACCCTTTCAAGATCCGCAACCAGATCCAAAAGAGCGGCGAAGCACAGCTCAAGCTTCGTTCGCTGCGTCCCTCCACCTCTACGTCTCTGCGACTTGCGATAGCGATGCACCTCGACATGCAGCTGCCGCTGTCGCCACCACCCGTCCCACCTGCAGCCACGCAGTTCGCGTTCCTGACGTGGGACGCGGCGCTCGGGCGGCGCCTGTGTCCGCTCGCAACGTTCGGCAGCCGCGCCGAGACGCCAACAGCGGCGCCGCTCACGAGTCGTCTCGTGTGCGTCGACCCGCCGCGCGCGGACTGCGACGCGCCGCTGGTAAACGCTTCGGAGGTGCGTGGTGCCGTGGCGCTCGTGGTGCGCGGCGGGTGCTCGTTCGCGCAGAAGGCGCGGCGCGTCCAGGCGTCGGGCGCTGTGGCCATGATCCTGGCCAACAACACCCGCGAGGAGCCCTTTGCTGCGTTCACGATGGGCGAATCCGAGGAAGAGCGACTGGGCAGTGGACAGCTGGAGCCAATTACGATCCCGTGCGTGATGATGAGTCTCTTTGACGTGCGCCAGCTCTTCAAGCAGTTCCCGCCGTCCGTCAAGACGGGCGTCATGCAGATCGAGATCATGGACTTTGAGAAGAGCGAAGAGGCGCGCACAATCCTGCACGAGTGCGAGAGGCAGCGGCAGATTGCGATGCAGAACCAGGGTGATGCAAATGGCGGTGCGGGTTTGGATAATGGTGGCGGCGGCTGGGGAGCGATCAAGCGCAAGACGTCGTCGATCATGAAGCTGCTCGAGCCACAGGCGATGGTCAGCCAGCCGATCAATCCCAGTGAAAATGCCGCTCTATGGCAGCCTCAACAGGTAGCGGCTGGTGTGGTGGACACTGGCAGTGTGCCTATCAGTAGCCCCAGTGCTCAAGACTCACCGGTGCTGACTTCAGCTATGAGTGCACGGAAAGAGCCCACAGCAGGTCCATTCGCCACCTCTACAATCAGCAAAGCCCCACTGTTCGCGTTCGTCCAGTGGTCCACCCATGCAGACTCGTACCAACACCAGTACGCGCCGCTGGCAGATTTCGGTCTAGCGGGGAACAACACGATCTACCAGGGCCAGCTCGTGCGTTGCGACCCGATCCTCGCCGACGAAGCCACGCTGCGGAACGCACGTGAGCTCTCAGGTGCGATCGCACTCGTGAAGCGCGGCGCGTGCACGTTCCCGACCAAACTCGAGCGCATCCAGAGATGTGACGCCGTGGCCGCGATTGTCGGCAACGACGACACGAGTGACCCAGAGGCCGCGTTCGTCATGACCGTGGACCAGATCCGCGTCGATCACGTCACGATTCCGTCCGTAATGGTCTCGCTCGCCATTTTCGAGCAGCTCGTTGCCGAGAAAGTGCGGTTCGTGCGCATCTTATGTTTCTCGGGTGAAGCTGCGGCGTCGTTCATGGCCAATGCGGGCCAGTCAGTGTCGCTAATGGAGATCCCTATGCCTATTGGCACTGGGGCTCGAGACAAAGACGATGATGAAGCGCTGCTCCGTTTCCACGAAGCCTGTCGAGATGGCGACCACGGCGCCTGTCAGCGGATCCTCGACGAGAGCTGCTCCGATGACTCGGAGCGACGCGAACTCGTCAGAATGTGCGACGTCAACCACCTCACAGCACTGCACCACGCCTCTGCAGGCGGGAACGAGTTCATCCTGAGCTTGTTGATCCAACTTGGTGCGCCAGTGGATGCAGTTGACATCGCGATGCAGACACCGCTGCACATCGCGTGCCTGCATGGCCATGGGAGCTGTGTGCGAGGGCTCGTGAAGGCTGGTGCCACACATCTCGCAGCAGGCAACCGCTGTGCACTGACCACCAAGCAGAACATCGGTGGATCCACCCCGCTCCACTACGCAGCGGCGGCGGGGAGCACTGACTGCCTGGAAGTGCTGCTCACAGTGAACTCGCGTGTTGACGAAAGTGGAAAGTACCTCTTTGACGGCGTCAGTCTCGCAGACAACGACGGCGCGACGCCACTGCACATCGCATGCAGGAACGCGAACACGGACTGTGCGATGTACCTCATTGCTGCAAACGCAGACCTCGATGCGGTGGACAACAGCGGGTGCACTCCGCTGCACGTCTGTTGTGAGATGGTGAACGATCCAGAGTTTGAAGCCGCGTCGCTGCACGTGATCGAGAAACTCGTGTCCGCTGGCGCAAGTATGCATGAACACCGGGAGGTGACTAGCGAGACTGGTGAGCACTTGGATGCTCTCCTTCTCGACATTGTCGAATCAAAGACGCTGCGACGAGAGCTCGAAGTGATGTATCTGAGGCACGAAGCGCAGCGGTCGCAGCGTAAATCCAGTGGCGTAGAGCGAGAGAATGCTCAGCTGAAGAGCCAACTGAGCGAGCTCGAGACGCAGGTGAAGCAGGTCGTGGCGCATAACCTGGCGTCCCAGGTTGCTGACGAGAAGCGACAGCGAGCGTTTGAGGCGCAGCAGACGCAGATCGAGCAGCTGCACGTGCAGATGAAGACGATCATCCAGGTTTTGCACTCGCACACTGGCGGCTCTCCGTCATCTTCTCTACCTGGCACTCTGTCCACTGCGTCGCTCTCCATTCCTTCGCAGAGTAGCTTCTCACTGCTTGGTGGTGAGAAGAAGAGGCAGCTCGAGTCGTCGACTACAGGAAGCGACGGTGAAGAAAATGAAGAAGCGCTCGCTCAGGAAGCCGCGCTGGCGCGAGACCTCGGGAAGAAGTTCTGTCGAGAGCAGAAGCTCGCGATCGCCGAGATGTACTTTGAGAAGTCTCTCGAGCTCTTCCCGCTGCCTGGCGTGCACCGACTGCTTGAGCAGGTGCGGAAGCTGCAACACGATGCTACTGTTAGTGAGCAGCAGCACAAGTCGCTCAAGACCTGTCGTGCGATGAACCGCACGCGTGCTGCACAGACGATGAGCAAGTCGAAACTCATCCAGCAGCTTCGGAAAACGCTCTCGCAGTCTACTAATGCGCCGCCACGCGTGCTCGAGTCCATCGAGCGAGAGATCCACAAGCTCGTCGCGCTTCAGGAAGGCTCGACAGAGTTTGAGATGGCTCGCAAGTGGATCGAGTGGCTCGTGATGCTTCCCTGGGGAGATCCGCTCTCGGGTCTGCAGAACGCCGACTTTTACCTGGCGAACCGCGACATCTTCCAGCAGGTGAGCTTGCTCGAGCAAGAGGAGCAGAGTCGCCATCTGCAGCGAGCCGCACGCACGATCCAGAAAGCCTTTCGAGAGCACTACTCGGTGCAGATGCTCACGCGGTCAATCGCTGCCACTCGCATTCAGTCGGTGTTTCGAAGGCACTTCACACGGCGAGAGTATCGAAGACTGCTGCGAAATACTGACAGCGTGACTCGAGGTGGTGAGAATCGGCTTCGAGGTGCTCAGAGTGGCAGCGATGACGCCAGTTGGAGTGCCAAACATGATGAAGACGTGGAGGCATCGGTGGACTACTCAACTACTCTGGATCCGGCTGTGCGTGCAAAGCTGCGTCATTCAAAGACAGCTTCGGTGGTCGTTGGAGCGCATTTCGTTCCTGGGTCACCTGATTTGAACCGAAGCAGAGTGGAGGGTCATGCGGGCTCTTCGTCACCATTTCACGTGTTGCAGCTGGTGCGCTCCGAGTCAAATGGCAGCGTACTTGCTGTCGGCGGCGGCGTGCTTCCAGGTCCTGGTCATCATCGTCCGCCTGTGTACTTCGTCTGGAGTCGATGGGGCGATTCGACAAGCAGTGAGCCTAGTCAGTGCTCGCTGAGTGGACCCTACGAGCTGCTCGGCACCGCCCAGCAGCGCTACAAGCGAGTTTTCAGCGAGCAGCTCCAGAAGTTCGTGGTTATTCAGCCATCATCCCCACCAACTTTCCCTCCTTCGGCGAGCTCATCGGCGATACGACAAGAGGCGAAAGCCCCAAGCTTGCAGCCCAAGGACATGTTTCAGACGCACGAGTGGTCAGCGAGACGAGATTCATCAATGTCGCGCTTCCAGCTCTCCACTCTCTCGGCTTGAGCGAGGCCGCGTTATGTAGGGGTAATATGAATAGCCTTGCGTTTTCACTTGGGCGATGTTGTCTTTGCCCGTGCACAGCGCTTCCAGTCACTCGGGCTCCAGCGCGGTACGTCTGGACACTAGGCTCTTTGCCGAGCGATGGAGACCTCGAGATCACACCGAAGTAGAACTTGGACTTGTCCTTATACTGCGCCTCCACCCCTTGCGACTCGATGACTCGCTACTCTTCGTGTTGCTGTTCCCGTCGAGCACACGTCCACACATCTCGCACTCCTCCATGTCGTAGTTGTTGTCGAACTTGCAGTGCGAGCTCTTCACACCGTTCTCCCCTGGTGACATCTGGACTAGACGCAGCAAGATCAACGAACCTTCCCCTTCGGCGGGTCGAATGAGCGCATAGCATAGCCAGCCTCCTGGGAAGCATGCGTGCTACTGATAATCATCGAGTGAAGCATACTGACGAACGTTGGGATTGACGACGCAAGATCTGTGACTTAGTGCGAAGGACTAGAAGTCATCTAGTCGGAGCACTACACAATCCTCACCGCGCTTACCGTCCAGCAAGCCGGGGCTGCATGCATCCGAGCACGGGCGGCAGCGCGGTTGAACGCATGGGGAGGCTGACACATGCACTCTCCAAAACCCAAAATCTGCTGGTTTGAGCACGATTCGACACAAACTCAGATGCAGAATCTCCTAGGGTGACGGAGCGGAGGGACGGATCCGCAGGCGAGTCTCTCGAGCGGGAGCGAGCGCAGTGCACGCGACGGCCGCACTCCAGTCCGTCGATGTGTGTGGACGTTCGATCCACATTGAGGGATGGCGTTCATCCAGAACCACTCGAAAACGCAGCTCCCTTTTAGCGGTCGAAGCGTTCCAAAAAGCAGTCAGATCCGTTTTATCGGGAGGAAACCAACATTGCGTTCGACACTTCATTCACCAAAAACCGACATGACGGCACAAGCGTCGCCGCGTGCGCGACGAAGCAGCCACACGAGCAGAGGACGACCACCCGCTCGCCCGTCGAGACCTCGCCAGCCGCAGCGCAAAGATAAAACCACTCGCGCCGCAAAAAGAACACACGAGCGGTCGATGCGAGGGCGTTGCGAAACGCCGCCCGGCATTTCCTCCTCCTGCTCCGAAAGCAGCGCGCGCTTCTTCCGCAGTCCAGTAAGAAGGGAGAGCGCGCGACAGCCTGCAGACAGCGCTCCACGTGCGTGATGAGCGTGATCGAGACACTCCAGCACCTCTCTCACGACGACGACGATGACGATGACACCAGCGACCGCCGCCCGACTCCGCTCGACCCCGAGTACTGGCGCGGCATCACCCACTCGCTCGACGCGGCGCCGCACCCACAAGGGTTCGCTTCGCCACTCGCTGCACCTTCGCTACAGGACGCGTACGGGTACGTCTCTCCGCTCCATGCAGGCGGCGGGAACTATGCGCCGCAAATGCAAATGTACCAGCGTCCGGTCACCGCGCCTGGGCATATGAGCGGCGGCGGTGGAGCTTATGGCGGCGGTAGTGCGTTTGCGGCGTCTCCGATCAACTTCCACGGCGTCGCACGGCCGCTGCCGATCAGTCCGATGACCCACAGCGATAGAATGATGCACTCGTACGGTGGCAAGCCGATGATGCACTCGTACGCTGGAGGCTTTGGCGATGTGTACGATGGCGGGTCTTTTGCGCACGGGCATCAGGGATTTGCGCAGGCAGAGCAAGGTGAATGGGGCCATCTGGCCGCTCGTGGAGGGTACGCCTCGGTTGGTGGCATCAGTATTGGCTCGATGACTCCGCAGGCGCTGAAAGCGGAGCTTCGCAACGCGTTTGTGCGCGCGCAGGCTTTTCTTGACCTCGTACCGTTCTTCCAGAGCTGCGACCACACCTATTCGGGTGGGATTCCACTCCGAGCGCTTCAAGAAGGGCTGCTGGGAGTGGGCGTCACACTGTCAACCGCAGTGCTGCAGAGTATTGGTCAGCTGTTTAGCATCCCAGGGTCCGGACTGGTCGACTACACAGCATTCAGTCGGTTCCTCGAGCTCGACGGTCAAGAAATGTACGTACTCTTGCGAGCAGCTTTGCTGTCGTATTGCTTGTTGCTTCCTTTCGGTATGAAATGAGTGTGTTAATGCTGCCAGTTACGCTGTGTTTATGGTATTGCAGAGACAATATGAGAACCACTGTGTCGGCGCGGAGAAGCATCTTGCTGAACAGTGGACTCGATCTCGCCCAGATCTTTGCGCAAAACGACATCCACCGCTCAGGGTTTGTCTCGCGGTCGGCGTTCGCATCTATTCTGCGAGACTGCGGGATTCCGATCGCAGACACTACGCTCCACTTCCTGATGGTGCATCTGTCCAAGCCGACCGACACGACGATGGTGTCGTATGTTCGCTTTCTGGACATGACAGGGGGCGGCATGCTGAATGCGAGTTGGGGAAGTGGTGCGGCGCTCGGCAATCAATTTAGCCGTTCAGCCCCGGCTTCCTGGACGGAAGGACGGTAAGGACCGCGATTTTATTAGATGATTACTATTGCCGTGCTGAATGCTACCTCCCGTCGCCAATCCTAACGTTCGTCAGTATGCTTCACTCGATGATTATCAGTAGCATGCATGCTTCCCAGGAGGCTGGCTATGCTATGCGCTCGTTCGACCCACCGATGGCTGTGCCAGCTACGAGCCGAAGAGGAAGCTTCGTTGATCTTGCTGCGTCTAGTCCAAACATCATTGCTCCAATGCCGCGCCACGGTTGGGTGTGTCGAGTTTGCTCTCACCAACAGATCGAAGACTGGGTCACTCACTGCGAGATTTGCGAGACTTCCAAGCCGCGACCAGGGAAGAACGGCGCAGGCTTTGTAAAGTGCTCGCATTGCAAGTTCGACAACAACTACGACATGGAAGAGTGCGAGATGTGCGGACGTGTGCTCAATGGGAACAGCAACAAGAAGAGTAGCAAGTCATCCTCGAAGAGGCACAAGTCTAGGCACAAACGCTCGGTGTCGTCGTCTTCAAGCTCGGCAAGCGCTTCGTCATCATCCGACGATTCGTCGTCAGACTCTTCTTCGAGTAGAGGCAAACGATCCTCCCGCGGTAGCAGGCGAAAGTTGGACAAGAAGCGGTCCAAGTCATCGAGTCGCAGCGTAAAGAAGAAAGAAGTGAAGAAGAAACTTCGCTTTCAGAGAGGCGAGGAAGTCCAAGCGATCCCTCTCGGAGAAAGAAGCTACCAAGTCGGTGTCATTGCGCGCGTGCGATCGGATGACACCTATGACATCGAGTTTGACAACGGACAGTACGAGAAGCACGTCGAGGATGACAGCATCATTGAGATCTCTCGCGCTCAGGTTGTGAAGGCAGAGAGGTTCGTGGACACAAAACCAAGCTCGAAGAATCACCATTCTGGCGACGAATCGGGGGAAAGATTCGACCCAGGCGATCGCATCGAAGCACGATTTCAAGGCGGAGAGCGCTTTTTCTCTGGCACGATCAAGAAGTGCCGCACCGATGGCTCGTATGACATTGAGTATGACGACAGCGAGGTCGAGTTGAAAGTTCGATCGAAACTCATCCGGAAGGCAAAGCCACAGAGCCCGAAGAAACCTGCAATGAACGCGAAAGAAAGCAGCAAGCCGAGCAAGGAAGACGAAGGCTCAACTTCAGAGGTATCGTTTGCGAAGGGGCAGAGAGTGGAGTTCAAGATCAAAGGGCACTCCGAATACGTCAGCGGAAAGATCTTTCGCGCGCATGCTGATGGTACGTGCGATGTGGAACTCGACAGTGGAGACCTGGAAAAGCATGTACCCAACAAAAACATTCGCGCGCGAGCGAGCAAATCCCCTGCCAAGGCAAAGCCAATGATGACAAGCGATGATGAACCTGTTCGTCCGAAACGGCCGATCAGCAGCGCTGTGAAGAAGCCCATCGTCGCTAACTCTTCATCCGAGGATTCCTGCGTCGTCGTGAAGAAATACAACGACGGAGACAAGATCGAAGCAAAGCACAAGGGGAAAGATAAGTACCTTCCTGGAGTGATCATTCGGTGCCGGCTGAATGGGTCCTATGACGTTGAGTACGATGACGGAGACAAAGAGAGCGCTGTTCACGCACGCCTCATTCGCGCACGGAATTCCTCGTCTCCGTCCAAAAAGGCCCCGAAGCATGAAGAAAGCAGCGAAGATGACCGAACGAAGAAGTTTACTGCCGGACAAGCCGTCGAAGCAAAGTACAAGGGGAAGGACAAGTTTTACCCTGGTACTATCATGCGGTGCAGATTGAACGGGACGTACGACATCGACTACGACGATGGCGAGAAGGAGACGGGAGTCGCAGCTGAGCTGATCCGATCGCTTTCAAAAGAACCCGCGGTGAAGAAGAAAGTTGACGACAGCGACGACGACAAGAAGAGCTCCAAGAAATTCAAGGAAGGCGAGAAGGTGGAGGCACAGTACAAGGGCAAGTCCAAGTTCTACCTCGGAGTCATCAGCCGCTGCCGCTTGAACGGGACGTATGATATCGACTACGACGATGGCGAGAAGGAGACGGG
>JAASFQ010001053.1:0-10817 GCA_023333845.1 Globisporangium polare | reverse complement strand
TAATGGCTTGCTGTGTGTCATTGATGTAGTGCTGCCAAGAACCTGCGTTTGTGGGACGCCGCGGATGGCACCCTCGTGTGGGACAACTTTGTCTACGCGGGACAGCAGCACGCCACGTTCGCTGGTATCCACGCCATCGGCGACGAGCGCAGTGTAGTGCTTTCGTCGACTGGCGCCGCTCTCGTCAACCTAAAGGACGGCAGTGTGCCATGGCGTGCAGTCTTCGCTCCTACGTTGTCCGGAGACGCCATCACGTCGCAAGTGTCGTCTGACGGCACGGCGGTGTTCGTTCTCGCCGGTGCGGAGCTGCTCAAGGTCGAGTTGAAGTCTGGTGCGGTGACCAAGCTGACGAAGAAGAGCCTGCAATCCGGATCTGTCCTTCGCAAGAACGACGCATCGGGTGCGGTTGTGGTCGTGACGGTCTCCAAGACCTTGATTGTTGTCGAGGCGGTTGAAGATGGCAGCGGCAGTAAGACGACTACTATCTCTGACCTGAAGATTGAATCGTCCAAGGAATTCGAGGCTGTCAACGACATGATCAAGAGTGCGCTTGTGGTTAAGCTCGCGTCGGGAAAGAGCGTGTACTTCAAGATCACCGACGCCCTTGCGCTTCAAGTCATTGCCGAGGTCTCGGCTGACGGTGTGCTCGTTGAGTCGCTCACGGAAGACAGCACGCTGTTCCACGTTGCGCCAAAGGCTGCTGGCTCCCACGTGTCGTCATTCTCGCTTCTTCCGGACCAGAGCCGTGCCCAGTGGAACTCTGAATTCGACGCTGCGTCTTTCGGTGGTGATGTCGGAAACGCGTTTGTCGGCTGCCCAACTCGCCAGAAGGACACGGGTGCGCCACGCTGTCGTGCTCTGATCGTGATGAAGGACGATGGGCTTGTCTTCAGCACGAACGAAGAATCCGCGGAGAGTGACGCTGCAAGCGCGTCGAACGTGCATTGGACGCGCGAAGAAGCGCTCGCGAACATCAAGACTGTGCGATGGGTCACTCCCGCTGAAACCGATATCGAGAAGCAGCCGCTGACGAAGATCCCGTCGTTCTCGGAAGAAATTTCGCTCGAGATCGTCCGCGCGAAGAACTTTGTGAACAGCATCATGTCGTTCTCGAGCTCGCTCTTTGAGCCAAAGAGTGCGTCAGACATTCGAGCGCGCAAGGAGACTCCAAACGCGCACTTCTTCGGCTTCTCCAAGTACATCGTCGCGCTGACTGAGAGCGGCAAGCTGTTTGCGATTCGCGCTGAGCTCAACACAGTTGCGTGGTCGGTGTTCGTTGGACCAGAGTACAAGCTGTACGTCACTCGCGATCACCCTGCGCTCGGCTCTGGACCGGAGCTGCTCCTGGTCTCGAGCTCGTCGCACCTGCTTTGGATCGATGGCGACAGCGGACACCATATTGAGTCTGTCCAGGCGGGTGAAGCGGGAGACAGCTCGTGGGTTGTGATGCTGCCAAAGCGCGAGCACCACATTGACGAAGATGCGAACGTTCGCCGATCGGTGGCGCTGGTGTCCGAGAAGACCCTCGCCGTGTCCTTGTTCCCGAAGGAGACTGCCGAGTTCGCGCATCCTGAGCTGAAGAACTTCTACTTCTACCGATTTGATGCGAGTGCCAACATCCTTCGCGGATACGCGGTCGAAAACGAGGCTGCCGAAGCGAGCAATGCTCAGTACCAAGCTCAAGAAGTGTGGTCGATGGTGCTTCCTCAAGGCCACCACCTTGCGTCTTTCTCGACTCAGAAGGAGCACACAGTGATTGACTCGTCCGTGACTATCACTGGTGATGACTCGCTGCTGCTGAAGTACTTGAACCCGAACATGTTTAGCGTCGCGACGATCGGATCGGAGAAGGTTGATGGTGAATCCTCGGACGTCTCGGTTCTTCAAGTGAGCCTCATCGACTCTGTCGCGGGTCGCGTGATCCACCGTGCTCGCCACCAGCATGCGACTGGCCCAGTCCGCATGGCTCAGGTAAGATATTCAAAAACTGCCGCTGAGTGCGGCATTCATCCGGACGTTGTTTTCACGAGACTGACATGTATTTCTTGCTCTTTTTGCAGAGCGAAAACTGGCTGGTGTACTCGTTCTGGAACGCGAAGGAGAAGCGAACGGAGCTGGTGTCGCTTTCGCTCTTTGATGGTGCTGTTGGTGCGAACAACCTGAACCCGTGGAAGCGCCCTTCGTGGAGCGACTCGCGCTCGTCGTTCGACCCGCGCTCGCCGTTCGTGCTCCAGAAGAGCTTCATCTTCCCGACTGCGATCAAGACGCTCGGCGTGACGGTCACGTCGCGTGGTATCACGCCGCAGGTGTTGCTTGTCGGCATGGGCACTGGTCAGATCTTCAAGCTGGCTCGCAACTACATCGATCCTCGTCAGCCGGAGAAGCAGCCGACCCCTGAAGAGCAGAGGTGCGTTTCTGATTGTACTCCGGTCGGAGTGCCTTGCGCATGTTGTGTGTGTACTGACGATGTTTTGCTTTGTACATGATGCGTTTGATATTGCAGTGAGGGTCTCATTCAATACTCGCCGCTTGTCTCGGTGTACAACCGACCGCAGTCGATGATCACGTACAACCAGACGATCGCGAACATCAAGTCGATCTCCACGGTGTCGGCTGAGCTGGAGTCCACGACGCTGGTCTTCGCGCACGGTCTCGACCACTTCTACGTTCGTCTTGCGCCAGCCAACTCGTTCGACTTGCTGCCGTCCGACTTCAACTACGAGATGCTCATCCTTCTGTGCATCGGCTTCGTCGTCGCGACCGTGTTGACGCGTGGTCTTGCCAGACGCAAGGCGCTGAATGAAGCCTGGAAGTAGAGAGAGAGAAAGAGAGAACGAGAAATCACCACGAGACTATCAGAGAAGCGAGAGGACGTGCATGTTCTATACAGAGGTAGGTTGATGGGCACTTGCATATATGACGATGATAAACGGGCAGCAAATGAGAGAGGAAGCGATAGAAACATGGGCACGTCTCGAGAGAATGGTGGTGTTCTAATATGTTATGCAGCCTCGTCGTCAGCATCTCCTCCTGATGATGCAGTGGCGGTCGGCGGGTCCGCGAGGCAAAGTCTAACAAAGTATACACAGACAAACTCACTGTAGCCGCTCTCTATCGCAACCTCTATCACCTCGGCGTCGCGCTCGCCCATGGACCCAAGCGCGATGCGGTGCGTCGTCTGCTTGTTCGCCTCGCCCGACGGCACTTCGAGCTCCACTGAGTCTGCCGAATTCCTGTTCGTCTTGCCGCCCAAGTCCTGTCCACCGAGCAGCGCTAGGCTCTGTCTGCTTCTCGACGAGCGGATCAGCAGCTTCTTTACGTGACGACACGTGATCTCGACGAGCGCGATCGGCATGGGCTCGCGTAGCACGAGCCGCAGGAACTGCGGGAACATGCCGCTCGACATCCAGAACGTGTACTGGTCGTTCGTGAGGATGCTCGTTGACGGAAACTGGTCGTCGAACGAGCTGCTCAGCACTTCGGCGATCAGCGACGGCCCGTTCTCCTGCCGATACGCGTCCAGGTGCTGAAAGTTTGTCGACGTCAGGTTCACCTCGTGATCCTGCAACACGCGAATCAGCCAAAGCAAGTGTCAACGAAGCAAGCAGCACTCTTGAGTCAAGACGCTAATTTCCACCTCGGTGAGTGCCGTGAGCATCATGCGCGGCTTGGCGCTCATGGGCCGGAAGCTCTTCCGGCGCTGGTCCCTCACGTCCTTCACCAATAAGCCTGCCGCATCGCTCTGGTCCACCTGGACGCTCGCAAGCTCGAGCTCTCGCAACTGCTCCTCGAGCGAGGCGCGCCGCTCCAGGTCGCTCGTCGAGGAGATCAGGCGCTTGATCTCCTGGATCTAAGATGCATACAAGAGATCAAGTTGAAGTTGGGTGAGCATGAGCAGTCCCTGTCAGCACAGTCAGTCCCCAAGGCTTTGTACCTGCGCCTCGTAGTCCACGTCGAGCTCATTGATCGCCTGGGGCATCGCACGCGCGGGGGTATCGAGGAGCCCTCACCTCGTCCACACAGAACCAGCAGACCAGCGCGAGGGGAAACAAGCAGCGCTGCTGCCAGTGAGGTGGCGGCGTTTCGCCATCGGCCGCTCGCTCGCGTTCCACCTTATATATCATTTTTTAATGAGACGCACCTATTTTGGGAAGCAAACGCGAACAGCCTCTTGCTGATACAACGGCGAAGCAACTCCGGCGCTATCGACCTTCTCAAGAAAGAAAGCCTCGGACAAAGATCATCGCGAATGGAAGGCGGCACCGGAACATCGGAGCTTGCTTGTCGTCTGTGGAAGGCAGCACTCCACCACACAATGAGTGACTCCACCAACACGGTGACAACTCTCACGCAAACAGGCAGACTTAAGCGACAAGCTCACCACGCCACACGCATGACCTGGAAAACGACCCAACGGCACTCTCGAAAAGCTGGCAAGCACGACTTTTAATGAGTGCCGGTGCGCGCGTCGTCGCAGATTTCTTCAAGTTGAAGCCGACAAAAGGGTCAATCACATCGCGCCGTTTTAAAGCACCAGCCAATGGGGACGCGTAAACTCGACCTCCCGACTCCAAGATCGTGTGCTCCTGCGCTCTTTAAACGACGGATCGACGCGCGCTGAGCTGAGCTGAGCTGAGCTGGCCTCTCGTGCCATGCGTCTCTCTCTCTCTCTCGTCTCGCTCACAACTCAATTCGCCGTCCAGCGACGACAACAACCTTACAAGCCCTCAGCAAGCTTCAACTCGCCCGCACAAGATGCTCAAGCGCGTGATCTTCCGAGCCAAGACGGCGGTTGCAACCCGCCGCTTCATCTCGCACACCCGAGTGCTCGGCGGCGGCCAGACGACCATGGCGGCCATGCTCGGCTCGCACCCGAGCGGTAGCGACGTCCCGACGGCCGACTACCTCATGACCGTCGAGCAGGCGGCGCAGATGATGGCCGAGATGCACCTTGGCGCGCTCCCCGTCGTCAAGAACGAGAAGGTACGAACGTGCATTGTATGTGGTGAGAGCAGGAAGGTTTTTTCCCATGATTGTGACGACCCTGCCTCTCTCTATGTGTGCATGCAGGTCGTCGGCGTGTTCACGGAGCACGACTACGTGGACAAGGTGCTCAACATGAGCCACTCGGCCGTGCGCACGTCCAAGGTAAGCGAGGTCGCGAGCATGGGCTCGGACCTCGTCGTCGCATACCCGGAGGACACGGTCGCTGGCTGCCTCGAAGTGATGACCATCAAGAAACTCAATGCGATCCCGGTGGTGGAGCACGACGGCCACGTCATGGGCATGGTCTCCATGATGGAGCTGACCAAGGAGATGTTCGCGTCGCAGGACCCGACGGTGGACGCGAAAATCGAGATGGACTTCTCGCAACCGTCGCACTTTCCCGAGAACATCACAGCCGCCGGCGGGGGTTTCCACGATGACATCACCATGTCGCAGGCGTCGCCGGAGAAGCTCCACGAGCTCTACGACCAGCTCAAGCACGACCTCGAGATGAGCGACCAGCACCCGACCAAGTCGTTCGACGCGGCGGCAGCCGAGCACTTCAACCTGGACCCGAACCTGGACGAGATGGCGGCGCAATCGTTCTCGGAGGCGTCGACTTTTCCCGAGTTCACGCCGAGTGAGGACGGACTGCTCACGCAGACCCACGGGGCGGACCGAGGCGAGGACTCACACCTGTGGAGCGAGAGCAAGATCATGGAGCAGGAGGAGCGATACGCAGTCGCGCAAGGCGCGCTGCTGAACGAGATGCCGCACTTTTCGGAGCCGTCGGACTTCCCCGAGGTGCTCCCGATCGAAGAGATGCTCGCGGCTCGCAAGCGCGAGGGCAACGTGAGCAGCTAAGTGGTGTGTATGTAGTCGGCTCAAGACAAGCACGGAATCCAAAAAGTGCGCCAAGCCAATGCGTGAGATCCGAACAGTGCAAGCGAGTGTATGACCCAGATGGATATCGTATGAAGAGCGGAAGTGCATGCAATCGTACGGCAGTCGCTGCAACATTCCTTCTCCCAGACGACTGTCAAGCAGAAAAACTAAACTCGGAAGTAAGACGAAGAATAACCAACCATGTTCACTATAATCATCATAACGAGGAGTCTGGCGGACTTGACAAAAAATAGCGATGCGAGGGCTTCATGCCAGTCCCTGCACGGCGGGCGATCGCTGTTATCAAACTAAGCTCACGCGTGCCGCTCGCGTCCCGGAGCGGCGTGTTGGGAGAAAGCGCGTGAGGTGTGTGTGTGTGCACCATATTCATCAAGGATTTTATGACTTGAAATAAATCTTCCACTGAACGCACTGCCAACTTGGACGTGCATCAAAAATAAATCTTCCAGAGATCGCATTTCCAGCTTGGACGTGGGGATGCAGGCACGATGCGGAAGGCCTCACCTCCGTCCAAGAAGCGCTCGGATGTCGTCAGCATCCGCCCTGCGCGCGGCGGCCTGCTCGCGACTCTCCGCCACATCTTTCTGCACAGGAAAGCAGCTTCAGCTCCACAAGCGTCCTCACCGCCTCGTCACCAGCAACAGCCCACTGCTCCAACACGAAATGCCCCAGGTTCACCAATTGCTCATCCGGATCCCTCGCGCCGGCTGAGCCAGATGATCTCCATGCTTTCTGCACCGAAAGCTGTGCCTCATGAACCAACGATAGTGATTGACACCATTAAAGACGACGACGACGACGAAGAGGATGGAGATGATGACGAAGCCGAGGCTGGTGATAATGAGGACAAGAGTCACACAGCGACTGAAAAGGACAAGAAGAAGACCCAGAAGAAGAAAAAGAACCAGTGGGTGCGGCAGCTTCTGAACCAGCAAGTGGAGAAGAAGAGAGACCGCGCGCCCGTCACTCGCACGAAGCGCCCCGTGCATCTAAAGTCCAAGGGTCCAACTCGCCCGCCAGCGCTCTTGACCGTCGTGAACACGCTGAACTCAGCTCTGGTGGCGCAGATCCTGCTCTTTCTTGAGATCCGCCAGCCCGCAGCTATCTCCGCTTATGTGAACAAGGCCTGTGAGGCGCACGTGCGCGCTTTCTACGAGCGCCACTGTTCGCATCCTCGACCGCGTGGGTACCTCGCAAAGAAGCTCTTCGACACTGTTGACAGCAGATTTTCAGAAAAGATCCTGTCGTTCCTGAACATTGAAGAGCGCGTGAACGCAGGTTCCTGCTCCCAAACGCTCTTCCAGGCCTCCAATGCACTCGCTCTCACGATCAGTGGCTCGGAGAATGCAGCTCGGTTCATGGAATGTGTGCCTGCTGAGCGTGTCAAAGCGCGCTTCAGCAGCACCTCGGTGCTTGAACTAGGTACGAAGAGAACAATTCTATGGGGTTTTGCTACTCTAACTTCAGCTGCTAGCCTCCTTGGACTGACCTCCGCGTTCATTTGTTTTCGTAGAGGACATGGACGCCGAGTTTGCGGTCGAGGTCGTGAAACTCATGGACACGGGCGAGACCGAGTGCTTCGCGTCGCTCTCGGAGCTCACACTGCGCCGTATCCGGGGTTTCGCGTCCTCGGAAGCGCTCTTCGTGCAGCTGATCCAGGTTCTCTTCACGGACTGCGTGAGCCACAGGCTCAGATCACTGGAGCTGTCAGGTATCATCAAACTGGCGCTTACGCCCCATTTTCTGGTACTTCGGTGACTAAGCCCTCGGTTACTACTTACGTGCTAGACCTGGGCTTT
Organism: Globisporangium polare; assembly: GCA_023333845.1. Taxonomy (NCBI): domain Eukaryota; phylum Oomycota; class Peronosporomycetes; order Pythiales; family Pythiaceae; genus Globisporangium; species Globisporangium polare. The sequence goes on along the minus strand of JAASFQ010001053.1, from coordinate 3,126 downwards.
GAGGACTTCCACTTTCGGTACCTGGCCAAGCTGCTCTACGACGCGCGCTTCCCGCTGCTGCGCAGCCTCAACCTCTCGAAGAACCGCTTCTCGAGCCGCTTCATGCGCGACTGGAGCAAGAGCTTCACCAACTACCGCTTCCAGTGTCTCGAGGCGCTCGACATATCAGGTAAGACAACTTCAGGCATGAAGGTTCATAGAGTAGCCTCGCTGATGACTTACTCTTTGATATGTGTGTACTCTGCAGACGTCGCCATGACCGACGAAGACACGCAGCGCTTCGTCGCGTGTCTCGAAGACGTCCCGACGCTGCTGCGGCTCTGTGTCTCCCACAATGTCTTCTCTTTCGAGGCGCTCGCGATGCTTGGCCAGCAAATCGCCAAAGGCTCGCTGCGGAACCTCGTTGAGTTGGAGTGCAGCGGTGAGTCCCACATAATTAAAGTGCGCGTTCTCGATCTGGTTGCAATTGAGGCGCCCACACTAACAAACTGATAACTCGTCACAGCGATCACGGCCGACTCGAACGCCATGGGCGGCTTCTTCGATGTATTCCACGACTCACTCGGCTGTCCACAGCTGCAAAAGCTGGACTTCAGTGGCAATCCCGTGGCAAACCCGAAAGCGATCTCCAAGTTGGCTCGAGTTTTCACCAGGCAACGCGGTTGCTGCTGGCCACTGCTGCAGCATCTGAATCTCTCAGGTAAGCCCCGCATCTCATGCTAAACCTTTCGAAACTTGTGTTGTGTTATACTCAACCTTGTGTATTTCTTAGGCATGAATATCGGCGAAAATGGCTTTGCGACACTAGCAAAAGCACTGCAAGCCGCACCAGAGAGCACTCGTGCGCTTTCGCACTTGGACGTTTCCGGAAACGCAGTCGGGCGTGCGATCCACAGCTTCAGTTACAGTCTGCGGAGTGGATCACTTCGAAAACTTCACTTCCTGTCGCTCGCGGGTTCGTCCAGCTTTGGATTCGTTGCTTTTCTATCGAAATTGCTGAAAATGGTGATTCGTTTATGATAAAACGATCAGACAACGCCATGGAGGCGCTCGAGTTCGAGCTCATTGCGCACGCACTGGCGCAGCGCAGCTGCCCACTCCTGCAGACACTCGACCTCTCGAGTAAAACTCGCATTCTCTCATTAACCAAATTCTCATGACGAAGACTAACAGCCATTTTCTCGTATGGTGCGTTAAATGAGCAGCGAATCGAGCCCGAGGCGAAGGAATCGCGCGCTTCTGCACGTTCCTGAGCTCCGAGACCGCGCGAAAGCTCTATACACTCGACCTCAGCCGTACGTCCAGTTGTTCGTCTGGGTGGGTATCCGCCATAATCTCACGTTTATCGTGCTACTTGCATAGAAAACGAGATCCCGCACCGCGGCCTCGTGCTACTCGCCGAGACGCTCAGCCGGGGCAACTGCCTGCAACTCCAGCAGCTCAATATCGCGAGGAACCTGGACCTGCGCAGTGTCGTCAAGTACCAGGATGTGAGTGATTTCGAGCCTACAGCCTTGTTAGCAGAACCTAACTGAAGCAGACTGACTCTGTGATTGCCACTGGTGTTTTATATTTGATCGCAAACCCAGATGATCCGGAGCTTCGCATGCCCGTCGCTCATGTCGCTCCAGTTTGGCTACGCACAGACGCTTGTCGAAGGCCGTGCGTTCGTGCGGGACGTGCTTTCGCGCATGAGCGTCGAAGAGCTGGTACGCTGGGTCTTCTTGTTTGGGCTTCTCCTCGCAGTCTTCAGTAGGCGTTCCTAACATCCCATCGTGTAACCTAGCGCCGCCGCAAGCAAGCGCTTTTTGAACAGCAACTCGCCGCGATCCAACGGCGTAACGCGGCCAAGGCGCTTCGCAACCAGGCGCGCTGCAAGCGGCAGTGCCAGCTGCTGCGCGAGCGCTACGACCACCTGGAGAGTGAGGCCGACCGCGCGCTGCGCCGGCGCAAGAAGATCCGCAAGTCGCCGTACCTGATGATCCACCAGGAGATCGCGCGCCTCAAGCAGGAGAGCTACCATCATGCACTATGCAAAGCTCTTGGTCAGTGACGTTCTGAGAGAATACGAAGCTTGCGATTGAAAGAGTTCATGGTTGTTAGACCACTGAGGGCTACAAACTGAAGAGAGTAGCTGCTCCTAGCGAATACAACTGATGATATGATGATAATGGAGGACCTTGGACCTGAAGACCTATGTACTTAAGTAAACCCCTACGTACCTTAGACGCTCTCGTCCTGACGCTTGGTCGCGTTGGCGAGCTCGTCCGGGTAGATCTTGTTCCAGGACGAGTGCATGGACTCGTGGGCCTCCGGGTGGCTCTTGCTCAGCGAGTGCGGGTCCTCGGCGAAGAGGATGAAGACCGTGGCGACAGCCCCGTCGATCACCGTCATGATCACGTCTGCGACCGAGTAGCCAATGAGGAACCCGCTGAGACCGAGCGCGGCCTGTGGGTGCTTCACATTCACCGTCCACTTGGGGTCACCGTAGGCCACGGCCGCCCAGCCGGCCGCGGCACCCAGGAAACCCACAACGATCTTGCCAAACATGAGCACGTTGGCGATGAGCGAGTCGTTCGTGATGGCCGTCCAGCCCTTCGAGGCAAACAACTGGAACACGCGCTTGCCAGACGTCACGAAGCCGTAGCCGTAGATGCCCACGTAGGCGTACGCGAAGCGGTTGAAGTACTCGATCCACTTCTGGATGCAGCCCACGAGACAGCCGATGCAGCCCACGAGGCACGCGGCCACGGCGTTCCCCTGCTGCTGGAGCGAGTGCTGCAATGATGCCAAGATAAACCGGATCGTCTGTACGATGGAGACGATGAGCGAGCCAAAGCAGATCGAGCCAAAGGAGAGGGTGAGCGCACGAAGAAGTGCTCTAGTGGTCGTGAGCGGGGCGCCATCGCCGCTCGCGTGGTGCCACCAGCTGGAGACAGTGCCCGCCGTGGCCACCATCACGATGTTTCGCAGCACGCACGTGGTCCAGAAGAAGATGAGCATCATGCCCGTGAGGATGCCGAACTTCTTGCCGGCGCCGTACTCCTCGCCCTCGCCGATGTACTCGCCGTGGTTGATCGCGGCGTAGGTGGCCACGATCCACACGAGCGCCCAGGCGATCTGGAG
>JAASFQ010001052.1:0-10843 GCA_023333845.1 Globisporangium polare | reverse complement strand
ACCACCACCACCTGACGTCCAGTAGTTGAGTCGGAACGAGAGCACCGTGAGCGGCCGGTAGCTCTTGTGGCTGTGGACGGAGCGGATGGGCGTCCCCCAAAAGTCGTGCGCGAACACCTGCGAGAGCGCGCGCTCGGCGCGGTCGTCCCACACGAAGCCGTTGCGGTGCGTGTTCCAGGCGCTCGCGGCCGCAGCGATAGCCACGGCGAGTGCGCTCGTTGTGCCTTCTTCCGTGGTGACGCGTTGCCGCAGCTCATGCTCGAGTTTCTGCAAATGTGAGGTCGCAAATGTGAGAGTTTCACTTCGAAAAGGCATGAAAACAGGCCACATCAACCTCGACAGATTTAACAACAGCGTTTGGCTCGCAAAGATCTGTATCAAGGAGCCCATGAAGCTTTACGTGCACTACGAGGACCACGCGGGGCTGGGCACGTCATCGCCGCCGCGAGTGTGGACGAAGCGGGTCACGCTCACACCTGCGCTGGAGACGCTCGACGACGTGCTGCGCGTCTTCTGCGCGGCGCATGCGCGCAGATTTACAAAGAGTGGCGGCAAAGAGACAGCGACACTAGTGCCCGCGGATCTCGATGTGTTTACAGAGCGTGACCAGGAGAGCGCGACGCGGAGGCACCTTGTGGACGACAGGCGCGCACAGAAGTGGATCGCACAGCAGCGGCGATGGGCGACCGGAGAGCGGGATGGTGACGAGTGCGACTTTGAGCTGATTGTCGTACGGAAAGCGGTTACCGCCAAGAAAGCGCACAAGGATTCAGGCTCAAGCCCGGCTGCAGGTGGTTGTGTAGCAGGTTCAGCGCCTGATGTTAAGCTTCAGCAAGTCAGGGCGATCACTGCTCAGCAGAAGGGAGACAAAGAGACACAGCCGCACAAGCAGCAGCAACAGCTCAAACCGTGCGTCGAGCTCGGTGTGAGCCAAATGCAGCAGCTCAAGTATCGGTCGGCAAAGCAGCTCTTTGAGACGCTGGTGCTTTCTGTAGATCCTACCAATGTGCAGGCGCTGGTTGCAATGGGCGACATCCATTTCTCGAACCAGCGCTTTGGCGTCGCAGTGAGCGACTGGTACAAGAAATGCTGGGATGCGCACAGTGGCAAGCTCTCTCAAGAAAAAGCGCATTTAAAAGCTGTCTTTGAGTGTGGGCTGAAGATCGTGCGATGCGAGATCCAGTGCAAGAAGTACTGCGAGGCGCTGCAAATGATCGACAAGCTGCAAGAATTGCTGCGTCGCGAGGCGAGATCGTCCAAGTCGAACAGCGCTGGCGCTTTCGTCGCGGCTTCGGCTTCGATCGCTGGTGAGAAAGAAGAGATGGAGGCGAAGATGGATCTTCTCAAGGCACAGACAATCCATGAGATGCACACAAGGTCTCCCGAGCTCCAAGAACCAGCGATCGCGCTTCTCGTGCACCTGCTTCCCGATCTGCAGGACCCGCACGTGAACCTGGATGCGCTGCTCCTGTACGCAAGGATTGCCTTCGAGCGAGGTAAGAAAAGCGAGGCGCTGACTATGGTGCTCCGTGTACTGGTCGCTCGATCGGATGACAAACTCGTGAAACAACAACTTGCTTCGTTTCTCACAAGCAAAAGCGACATGAAGCTGCTTCAGCAAGTTCTGCCAGCGGAGGGAGGTGCGTCGTCGGCGGCTGCGTACGCGTTCATCGGGACCATTCTGAAGGATTTTGGCGAGCTGGAGTCGAGCGTGACGTGCTTTGAGCGGGCGCAGGTCGGCAATCCTGCGTGTCCAAGCTACGCGCTGAACCATGGGCACGTGCTCGAAGTGTGCAATCGCTATGAGACTGCGTATAATGTGCTCACGGCTTTCTTCAGGAGGAATCCGACATTGTCGGTCGGTGGGGTGCTCACAGCCGGAGCGGTCCTCGAAGCTCTCGATACTGGCGGCTGGCTGCCACCAGCTAGTGACGAGAAAGAGCAAGGAGGGCACGTTAACGAGAAGGAGACGGACGAACGAGAGCAGTGGCGAGTCGAGTGGATCATGAAAGACACTGGGCACGCGAGAGTGTACCTTAACAACACCCTGGTCTCAAACCCAAAGGGAGGTTCCAGCAAACCATCACTGTTGCCTGAACAAGAGCAGCTGGACTTGCTCGCGTGCTTCTTCACTGTGGTCAAGGTGCGTAGAACTCTGCATTCCTTTTGAGCTGTCGAGGCCTAACCAAATCTTGTTGATATTCTCTGACACGATTGTTCACCCCTGCACAGATCCTGTTTCTGACAGGACGAGTGTCGGGGCTCCCGCGTTTGATCAGCTTGATCGAACCTGTTCGCGCCGGCAAGGAGCTCCATCGAACGGCTGTCCGCAACGAGCAGGCGTACTATAGCTGCATCGCCCAGCTGCTCTCCGTTGACGACAGATCGTCTGCCTCTGGGCTTCATCGACGACCACTTTCAGAAGCAGCCCCCACCGATGTCTACGTCTGCGGCGACTCACACACTCTCGCAACCGCCTGGCGAGAGATCCAGGTCCAGGGTCAGCGGACGCTGCTGCGTCCCGCACTCGTGACAGGACTCAAGCACTGGCATCTGCGGAAAGAGTCGACATTCTACCCGAAACTTCACTTCTGGCGCGTGTTGGAAAGCATCCCTCGTCGCGCGAAAGTGGTGTTTCTGTTCGGTGAGATCGACTGCAGAGAGGGCATCTTGCTCGCCGTCGAGAAGTGCAAATACGAGGTACGCGTCAGAAACTGTTACGCTTGAGGATCTTGGCGGTGTGCTTATCGAAACTCTGCGCTCTCTGATGGCAGTCGATAGAGGAAGGTATGGAGGTGACAATCCGCATCTTCATGGAGGCACTGAGCGAAGCAGTGCGCAAGTTCGAGTTCGAGGCGCTCATTCATCCCGTTGTCCCCGTGCTGAACGAGACGCGTCAGCTGGTGATCCAGTACAACCAGATTTTCAGAGAGTACGTCTCGAGAAGCAAGATCTGCTCGTGGCTCAACTTCTTTGACGATCTGGTGCACGACTCGCCCGAGAAAGTACGTGAACGGCATTGTATGAGGGATGTTGTGGTGGTCAATGATTTGTTGACAGCGTCGAGGTTGAGGTTGCTCTGACAAATCTGATGCGGTACATTCTCTCGTTTGGTTTGTGCCGCGTAGTTGCGTCCGGAGTTCGCTCTAGACGGAACGCATTTGAATCCGCGGTACCTCTCATCGCTCGAGCGCGCACTGAATCAGAGCGTGAAGTGAACAAGTGGCCACAACACGAGTACCGTTTGGAGAGACCTTTGTGACACATCATCAACTACCTGCATGATCATTGATCGCTGGTAATGCAAGAATGGGACTGAGTTTCTAAATGCATCGGCCTTCGTGGACATCGTGCTGTGGCTCGACGCGAATTGGTTAGAAGAAGACGTTTCCAGCATCAAGCGACATCGAGTTATTTCGTATACAACGACGCATGAACGAGCTGAAGTCGAACAGCGACCTGCAAGCTTGTGTGCTACTCTCCTGACTTCAGCAGAGACAGCCGGCGGCAGCTCCAAGATGGGCTCAAGCACTGCATACATGCAGCTGCCTTGCCTCCATAGCGCATCGAGATCGAGATCCATACATACTGGGTTCTTGTCGTAGAGCCACTGCACCATCTCCGTGTGTGCGCAATGCAGTCGAATTGCTCGCCGCCATTGACGTCGAACACGTCTGCGGATATGGAAACTGGACCAAGCTTCGCGTACAAAAAGAGCACGACCTCAAAGTGTCCGCTTTGTGCAGCCCAGGGCGGCGCAACGTCGGTCTACCCTTCACGTCCAGATGACCACCGGTAGTCGCACTGCCGATCGCGTCGCACTCCTGCGTCACGTGCTCCAAAAGCCACTTGGCGACCTCCAAGTGGTCGTTCGTACACGCACCGCAAATTGCAGAAGGCGAGCAGCCCTCCGTGCGATTCGCGTACAGCCACTGGACGACTTCCAAGTGACCTCCTGCGCCATCCATCCATCGAGACGCGAATGCTTTGCTCGTGCAACCGCCGTTCTTGGGTTGACTGTGCAGCCACTGGAGCACGTGAAACTGGTTCGTCTACGCGGCGGCGTCCATGATCTGTGGGATCCACACTGCTCGCTCGCGATGACTGGTCAGCCACTGGAGTGTGTGGAGGTATCCTGCTCTCGCGGCTTCGATCGGCGCATGATACGGCAGCATACTTGGACAGTGCTCGTGCAGCCACTCGACCATGGCGAGGTTGCCGAGCTTCACAACAGCGACGAGCCCCAGTCGACACTGGTACTTCCAGAAGAACGGGTCGATGGCACCAGCAGCGACGTCGCGTGATATGTGCCATGCGAGGCGTCGAAGCAGCGGCGACGAGTCGGCTCCAGAGCGGAGGCAGCGCATGGTCGAGAGACGCGCTGATGCGCCCTCCTGTCGTTGGTCGGAGCGCGCACGCCACAGAGGTAAGTGGTGGTGGCAGCGGCGTGACCACTCGCATGGCGTTGGCGTGCTGGAGATGCATCGTGGATGGCTAGCCGAGTTGTGCGCTGGCTCGCGGTTTCTTTTTGTGCGCTCGTCGAATGAGGTAAAAAGCAGCATCGCGTCTTGGACTTGCGCGCCATCTCTCCTCCTCCTCCCTCTACTCCTCTCGTACTGCGTCGTGTTCAAGGAGCAGCCCTGGGACGCGCCGCCGCATGCTCATGCTCGAGTTTCTGCAACTGTGCGGCTTTCACTTCGAAAAGCCGATTGCACTAGTCGTCCACTTTTGACCCGCTTGCTCTTTTCACCGTCGATTTGTGTTGACGCATCAACTTTAATCCCGGGTGCTCTTTGGGTGTGGTCAACATGACTTTCCCGGGGTTTTAGCTTGATCTCCAGCTGAACCTGGAGGGATTTCTGACGTCATGCTGAATGCTCGTTGAAGGGCTGCGCATGCGCGCTTCAGACTTGGCTCCATGGCGATGGAGATCTGAGCTGCGATGAGCGTTTGGCTTCTCTGTCCGCAGGAGCCTCCATAGTCAGTAAATGGTTTCGTTCCCGTCTTGTGGTGATCATCTGGACAGCCAAGCACGCCTCCCCTTGCTTTCCAGGTCCATCTAGATTCGGTGCCAAAAGATGGCTTGAAAAAGGCCAGCCAGTCCATCTGCTCATTGTTTCAGTATGTTCTATGGTTGACTGTCTCCTTTACGGATACACCGCGGTCGATCGTGATAACGTGCTGAATTTGTATCCACATACGTTTTCAGTACAATACGGCGGTCTATCCTTACGAAGAGCAGCATTTCAGTCTCACGTAAGCATACCTCCATCCATCCCTGCTCAGGGTACTCATCTGATCAACCATTTCTCATCCACACTCGGCAACAAACTGGAGCAGCTCAACAGCAGGAGGAAGCGCGCGTGCTCTCTCTCTCTCTCTCTCTTTCTCTCACTCTCGCTCGTGTCACCCCCCTCATCCGCCGCATTCACACTCAGCAGGAGAGATGACGGCCGTGGGCGAAGTGATCCGCGTGCTGCTGCTGAACCCGCTCTCGGGCGCCACGTCGCTCGTGTGCCTGCAGCGGCCGCTCGAGTGGACGGGCGTGCTGAGCGACTTCTACCAGGTGATCAACAACACGGACGACGAGCCGGACGCGAGCTCGTTCGACCAGTGCAAGGTGCTGCTCCACCCGAACAAGTCCAAGAACGAGAAGGGCGTGGTCGTGCGCAAGAACGCGCTCGACCGGTCGATCCGCGACGGCGACCTGCTCTCGCTCGAGGGCTTCCCGATCGCGCAGCAGCAGCACGACGACGCCACGGGTCCGCCGCCGGACCTGCTGGATCTCGTCGACACGATCAGCTTCGACTTTGAGCCGCTCAAGGCCGCACCGGCACCGGCGATGCCCATCATCAGGCCAGCGATGACTGTCGGCAGCGGAGGAGGGGGATCGTCGCGCAAGGCGAAGCGCGGACGCAGCCTGTCGTCCAAGTTCTGGCTCGTCAACAAGCTCGCGCAGAGCGGGAAGATCAAGTACGTTTTTTTACATGCTGGTTAGTGATGTGATGGAGTGATGCTAAGCTTATGTGTGTGTGTGTGTGCTACTGCTATCGTTTTTGTAATTATGCAGCGAGGAGCAGCGAGACTCGCTCAAGAACCTGCTCATCATGTCGGACGACTCGTCCCTGCACGCCGCGTTCGACAAGTACGAGGAGACGGGCGACCTCGACGTGCTGCTGAACGTGCACGTGACCGCGAAGAAGTCGTCCACGGGCCTCGAGCCGCTCGACCTCTCGGGCTTCGACCTCACGCACAGCATCGAGAACGAGCTCGATGCGCTCTGGGTCACGGGCTTTGGCTCCGAGTCGCTCGCGTTGCCGGAGCCTGTGGAGTCGAGCGTGACCGCGCTGCCGCAGCCCGAGCCCTCGCTTGCCGAGCCGTTCCCGTTTGCCACTGACGGCGAGATCGATCACCTGGACCCGCTTGCCGGCTTGATCGACGACTCGATGCCGTTGGACTCGCGCATTATGCCGATTGGCTACGGCGAAAACGACAACTCGCTCCCGGCCGCGCTGCCGGGCGACCTGCACGACATGGAGGTCTGGCTGAAGGATTAGAAGCCAGCCGACTATGTGTGTGCGCGGAAATGAGCACGCGAGTAAGGGATTGTGAGAAGGTGTCGAGTGAGTAAGCGTGAAGGGGGATTTGTTTATATGGTTAAGAAGCAAAGACAGCGTGGTGGATGATGATGATGATGATGATGATGATGATGATGAGTGCGTCTCGTGCGAGTGTTGCGCCGGAAGGCGAAGAAGAGGAAGTCTATTACATAAGGTGGGAGAGTGAGAGTCACTTGAGAAGAAACAGGCACACGCCGTGCTTGTTGCGTTGTGTGTCGTGGTTACCAGCCCGGGGTCTCCTTCGGCACGAGAGGCTCTGCGCTGTGTGGGGGCTTGCTCGGGTCCAGCGCCGTACCGCGCAAGTATTCCTATACACAGATCGCACGAGTTAGTGTCGTTCAGGGCGATCATGACCGTAGGAGGACAGACAATCGGGCAGACGCACCGCGCGCTTCTCCTCGTCCATCATGCTGGCGCGCAGGCACGTGAACATGTTCTTCCACGTGCCCTTGCACTCGTCGGCCGTGCCGTTGCGGTAGTAATGCGTCACCTGGTTGCCAGGAGCTACAAAATGACACACACGTTCGTTCACACACACACACACGCACACATGAGCTAAACGTTGCCAGCTGACACGACGTTCAACAGCTCGGTTGCGCAGCCACAGTACTTACTCACGCAGAAGAAGGAGCGGTCGAGGAACCACTTGCACGAGAACTCCTTCTTGCCGTCCGCGCCCTCCTCGCCCTGCGTGGCTTCGTGCAGGTACCGCACCGTGCGCTCCTCGTCGTCAGCCATGCTTGCTTGTTCTCTTGAGCTTTGGCTTTGATTTGCTTGGCAACCATAAAACGGCAACGCTCCACTAATTGATCATCTCACAGTACTTCCGCCATTTCCGGCAATCAAAAACACGGGAATCTGCGACGTGTGAAAGCAAAGCCAAAATGGCTGCACTGCACTCTATTGAGCTGCTGGCGGCGCATTGGCGCGCGACGCGAAGTTCCAGCCCTTGAGCTTGAGCTCGTGTAGCTGGTCCTGCAGCACCTTCGTGAGCTCGATGGTGCCCGCGAGCACGCTCTTGAGCTCCTCCTGGATCTGCGACCGGTCGGTCGCTTTCACGGCCGCCCGCTTGCTCGCCGACGTGGCGGCGCTGCTGCTGGCGTGGAAGCGGTGGTCGCCATCACCTCCACCTCTCCTGAGGTCCGTAGCTGAACTGCTAATGCTGCCACGCGTCAGGCGACTGCTTAGCTGGGCTTTGCTCGTGCCTGATTTTGCACCGTGGTTGCTGGGCTTCGCTGAAGAGGGTCTGGCGCCGGGAGTGCTGGTGTTGTTGCTGCCACCCTTGCTCTGGCTTTGGTGGTGCACCTGGCCGATCGGGATCGTCGCTAGCTTCTCAAACTCACGCAGTAAGAGAACGCACAGTGTTAAGGAAAACTACGTGCGATTCGAATAAGCGCAGGTGATAGAGATGTCGTCAGAGTTGCAGGTGGGAAGGATATGAAAGTTCTCCACGGACACAACACGGTCGTTCGCTGGCGGATCCATGATCTTGATCATGTGCACGCCTTCGCGGTCCTGTTTGACAAATAAGTACGGCAACCCGAAGTAGTCGTGTCAGTTTGCCCGCTTTTACTTGGTGGCAAACTACTCGTCAGTCGTACCGGCGCGAGCATAAAGAGCTTCTTGCTACCAGCATTCGAGAGCATCTTGTTGGCTTGATCCTGGAGTCATGGTCCTCAGAGATGTTAGAAAGAGCCCGTTATCCGACGTAGACTAGGAAGACAGACGTACGATCTTGAGGGAGACCTTCTTCTTGTACTCGGTCTCCTCTCGTTGGAGCTCCAGCTAATCAGACACGCCCCCACCATCGCAGAACATAGCGAGAAGGGAGATATCAGCTTCCACATGAAATTGGTGCAACCAATTCCATGAGCAAGATAAATGGATGCGCAACGAACCGCAAACTCGCGATCGTGGGCTTTCTTCTTCTCCGAGGCAGCCTTGAGGTACGAAATGGACACTGCAGCAGCAGCGCGGTGGTCTCTCGCGGTCGCCTTGCTGCTGCTATTCTGGTTCTTGTCCGGATTCGCACTAAAAACTGGCTTGGCGCGCACGGGTGGCGCCGATGCTGGGCGAAAATGTCGCGACGACGGTTGCGCTGTTCCAGTTCACAGCGTAGACAGGGTGTGAGCAATGTCAGAGCACGGATGTGTGGTAACTGGCCACCTTGAAGACACAGGTCTGGGCTGTAAGATGTGAATCCGTACCGTGACTTGCTGGGGAGACCTTGACCTGGCGCTGGAACGACTTGCGCTCGTACTCTGCCGCCGCGCCAAACTCGCCATATTCGCCATCCTTGCTGTCGTCTTCGTCGTCGTCGTCGTCCACAACTCCGTCATCGTCATCATCATCATCTTCGCTTTTATCATCGCCTTTGTTGGGCTGGTGTTGGCTGGTAGAACTACTTCCTTGAGACTGCAAGAGCGACCTGGCGCTTGAGAACAGCGAGACGCTCGACTGGGACGATGACGAGGAAGGCTTCGCGCTCATGGGCCGCGGACGCAGCGGCGGGCGGTCATGCTGAGCTCCCTGCATATCTGTCAATGGTGATCTGGAGAGCCAATACGTCACCGCGGCGTTCGATCGCTGCGCCTTCTGGAGTGATGCAGGAGCGAACGAATTCTGCCTGTGCTGCTGAAAATAGTGACTCATCTACCAAGCGACGCGCCAATGAAACCATCGCAGTACGAGCTCGCGCGCTTCATCATTCACGCGCCAGCGCGGATGGCGCGAGGGTGAAGACATGGCGCCACTCCCTTGATCCCGGTGTGTCATTGTCCATTGGGCTGTTTTCATTTCTTGTGTGTTATCTCTCTTGTGTCTTTGTTTTTTTCTTTCTCTTCTCGAATGAACGCTGCGGAACGAAGTCAGGCTGAACGCGAGCGAGCGCACCACCAGAATCGTCAAAGAACGAGCATGCAAGCATGGCAATAGCGAGCGAGTGAATCAAATAAAGCGGCATACATTCGGTTCACCTTGTGAGAGGGCGCCTTCCTGTATCCATCTCGTCTCTTTCGTACGTTCCTCTCTCTCTTCATCGTCGGCTCACGCTCCTTCTTGTTCTTCTTTATCGGTCCAGGACGCTCGCTCGACAGGTGGTTATGGATGGCGTCCGTCAACGGCAGAGTGCTTCCTTTGCTTACCAGCGGGTGAGCTCAGCGCGCTCCTCCGCGAGCTCCTGGGCGGCCTCGGCGAGTGGCACGATGTAGGCGTCGAGCGGCTTCTGGATGGCCTGGATCTCCTCCGGCAGGTACGTGCGCTTGAGCGAGCAGTCGGCGGCGCGCGCGATGCGGCGCGTGCGCGCGGTGTACTCGTCCTTGGAGACCCAGTGGAGCGCCTCCTGGACGGCCGGCACGTCCACGAGCGCGTCGTCGTACTTGAGGCCGTACTTGGCGAAGGACTTGCCCACGCTCTTCTGGTACAGGCCGGCCGCGCGAGAAAGGAGTCCGCTCATATTGATCACTTGCTTTGTTCGTGGCCGCTGCGTGCTGGTTCTTGCGTTTGTTTCTTTCCACTCGCTTCCGCAGCAAACGCGAAAAGCGAGGGGCGGGCCGCACGTGGACCAAAGACACGTCTGAATGGAATCCTGACCTGCGTTGAGTATGAAAGACTGCGAGCTTGGACAAAACACATACCGGTGTGCACATACCGGTATAGAGACTGACAACCCCAAAGTGTCCGAGTCTCTCGCTTTTGCACAAGGAGATACCGGTACTCCTTGTCACGTATTGCAACTCCCAGCTCGACAATGTGTTTTCAGGAACAGGAGATCCGATTCATAAAATACATGAACGATTCCTAAACGTCGACTCTAGAAATACACCCGAAATGAAGGCTGCTCAATCGGAACTCCCTTTTTGACTTGGCGTTTGGATCCAATCACGGGATTTGAATTTGACGCGGGCTGATCGAGAAGCCACCAAAGAGCCGCGATCTTTTCCCCAGCACTCCACTTTTCGATCCGCATCAAAGCAATGAGCGCACTCGCCGTGGCTATCGCTGCGTCCGCGAGCGCCTGGAACACGCACCGCAACGGCTTCGTGTGGGACGACCGCCCCGCGATCGTCGCGAACAAGGACGTGCGCGCCGAGCGCGCGCTCTCGCAGGTGTTCGCGCACGACTTTTGGGGGACGCCCATCCGCTCCGTCCACAGCCACAAGAGCTACCGGCCGCTCACGGTGCTCTCGTTCCGACTCAACTACTGGACGTCAGGTGGTGGTGGT
>JAASFQ010001051.1:0-10848 GCA_023333845.1 Globisporangium polare | reverse complement strand
GACTGACGGAGAGCGCGGTGCACACCCGGGTGCACGCGGGCTGCGGCGTCAGTGGAGCCGGCGGCGATGGCGAGGGCGGCGAGGAAGGCGGCGAAGCGGACGTTCATCTTCGAAGTGGGCTGGGGAGGAAGTCGCTTGGGGCTTGACGGCAAAACGAACTGTGAGAGAGCAAGAAGCGCTCATGCGTCTCCAGCTTGGTGCGCACACATCTTTTCGCGAAAGAACGAATGCTCAGGCGCACAGTGGACCGCGGAATCAGATCGTCGGCGTGGTTCTCTCGTCCACGGGAAGAAGAGCGCAATCCGATCTCGGGAGATAGGAAAAAGGTCCAGCATTTCTATCGATCGCAAAGGTTGGAAGAGGACCGAAAACACAGCACACTTCCTGCTGCTGAGATGCAGACACCGTGAGCCAGCTCATCGCTCTCCACAGTTTGCAACTTGGGGGGATGAGCCATCAGGAGAGTGGGACGAGGGTCAACCATCGAACCATCTTGGACTTTCAGGAGGTCACCCGCCGAAACGAGAAGCAGGAACAGCCGACATGACTGAGGGCTTCGATGCTTTATAGCTTTCATCACCAAGATGGAGGATTGTATGACAGCTTCGCTCAATCTACCGCGAGAGTTCTGGCACGAGCCCTCCAAACCAACCAACCTTTTGCATGAACATTTTCGAAAGAACGCCTGTTTGGCGTCCCGAAAAAGGTGAACCAGCTGGTGGACGTGTGCCACCGTCCAGGATCAGATCCGAGATCCCTTCGGAGCGCTGCTGCTGGGCTGCTGACGACGACCGACGACGAAGGGATGTGATCAAGAGAGAGCATGTGTTTTGCTCTTTGAAGCCTCCAGTTGAGGACCCCTTTTGACACTTTGGCGGAGCTTACTTTACCAGTGCGGAAGGATATGTAAACCGGCCGTTCATTTGCTCTCAAGTGCTGGCTGCGCAACTGGCGACGACGATGGTGGCAGCGTTCGAGAGTCAAGAGCGCTGGCCTCTCCCTCTCGGGGCGACAGAAGGAAATGCAGGCCAAGAGAATTCTGTAGTTCAACGTCGCAGCATCTACTGACCGAGGAGACCCTGCCACAACCTACCGTGGCAAGTGTGAAAGGAGTCCTCAGTTTGATATCAGCCGTTTGGGAATACGCTGGTGGTGTGCATGGCACTGTACGGCTGGATGAATGGCAGTAACAAAATCGGTTTTGGAATACACGATCAAACCAACCAGAAATATGACAAAGCTGTCGACTGCCAACCTCTGCGGAGCGTCAGACCTCGGGTGGTTATTAGCAGTCGTAGAATAGCTCCAAGCCTTTGCAGTACTCCCAGGCGCCTATGGGGCTGGGCGGAAGCCCTCGTACGCGTTGAAGACGTTGAGGAGGCCGTGACCCCACTGGTTGTTGGGCCACGCCTTGTCCGACGTGCCGCCGCACGTGTAGTTGGAGGCGCGGAGACCGGTCTGGGTCGTCGTGGTGTACAGCGCGACCTTGACTTCGTCCACAGCCATGTCTGGCTGAGCGCTCAGGAGCAGAGCGACAGCTCCCGACACATGCGGGGTGGCCATCGAGGTACCCGAGATGGTCATGTAGTCCGTGTCGCTGGTGTTGGTGGCAGCGCGGACCTGCTGGCCTGGAGCCGAGATGTCTGGCTTGCGGCGACCGCCGACCGTTGGGCCCTTGCCACTGAACGCGGCGAGAGCGTCCACGCTGGTCGTGGCACCCACACCGATGACGGATGGGTAGTCGCCCGGGGAGTCCGCAGTGTTACAGCCCTTGCGGCCGTCGTTGCCCTGGGCGAAGACTGGGACGATGCCAGCCTTGATCCAGGCGTCGACCGCTCCCTTGTAGAAGAAGTCGCCCTGGCCACCGCCCCACGAGTTGCTCACGACGCGAGGCGCCTTGGAGCAGTCCGGGTTCTCGCCCAGGTGGTCCGTGGGACAGAGCATGAATTCAGCGCAGACCAGGAGATCCTCCTCTGAGCAGCCGACGTCCGGACCGTCTTCGTACTCGTACACGCGGCAACCCTTGCAGGCGATCCACTGAGCACCTGGGGCGACACCGACACCCTTGGCACCGGCGATGGTCGCCATGGTGTGCGAGCCGTGGCCGTCGATGTCGTACGGATCAGCGGACTGGAGCTCCGGGTCGTACCAGCCGTTCTTGCCGAGGAAGTTGCGCTTGAGCGTCTCGTGGGTGCCACGAACGCCGGTGTCGATAGCACCGACAATGACGCCCTGGCCGATGTTGCCGTCCGCCCAGACCTTGTTCGCACCGATCTTCTTGACGCCCCACTCCTGGCCCACGAGCTCCTTGCTATCGTCGACGACCTGCGGCTTCTCGATCTTGATCATCTGCTGCTCGCGAACAGTACCAACCGAGTCCAAGCCCGCGAGCTTCTCGACAAGTTCGAATGAAGCGCCTTCGATGGTCACCTGGTTCGAGATCCAGAAGTTCTTGAAGCCGCCGTGGAGACCGGTGCTCTCCTGGCTGAGCACCTTGGTAACTTCAGCAGAAGCGATCTTGCTCTGCGCCTGGAGCTTGTCCTTGACCGCCTGAACTTTGGCAGTACGGGACGAGAAGGCGCTCTCCTTGATGCTCTCGAGCGTCGACTCGGTCGTCTGCGTGAGCTCGATCACGAGGTTCACCTTGCCGTCCTTGCGGAGAGCGCGGTGGACCCCTGGGTGCACACGGGCGGCGGCGTCAGCCGAGCCGGCGGCAATGGCGAGGGCAGCGAGGAAGGCGGCGAGGCGGACGTTCATCTTGAATGGGAGATGTGACTTGGTTGCTGCTGGCGAAGTGGCTTGGGGGCTTGACGGCAAAACGAATTGTGAGACTGAGCGAACTGGCAGGAGTCGAGAACGAGGCTGCGGCCTCAACAAGAGGGAAGCCGTGGCGCACACGCCTGCAAAGAAGCTTGAGCCTGCTGACGAGCGCCTATTTCTGCGTCCCCCCGATTGCGAATCGTGAGCAGCTTTTTGAGTCTCAGGCAGGATTTGCCGCTGTGTGCGTGTGGACGAATGGGAATAATCACGGGTGATTAAAGGTGAAGTTGAGGATTAATGGGATTTCGAAGTGCTCGCTCCCAGACTCACTCGACTGTCACCTCGATGCTTGCGCCGATTGGCCATTGCTGCGATACAGTGGCTGCAACAAGGTATGCCACTCAAGAAAGGAGCCGAACGAACCTGGTTGGCACACTGGGGGCTTTGATGGCGAGGTGACCTGACACGATTCGAGGTGGTGGCGGTGGTAGGCGTTTTGCAGATACCCCAGAATTAGCGCATTTATGGGTCGAAGCAAAGCAATTTGTCCACTGCCGCACATTCTTTCCCCGAATGGAGGACTCACAGATACGGGACACCAGATAACCGGGAAGGCACATCTCGCGCATACTGTGTTCGCTCAGTAGCGCACTAGCCTGCTCTGTAACTTGTGCAGATGTACTGCCGTCCATCGACAAGCAGTCCAGGAGCAAGTTTTTCTGCGAGCTGGGTCAAACTCACGCCATTGATGCAGCCACTTGCCTCTTCCTGGAAGCGGAGAAGGATGCGAGCGGAAGTGAGAAAGGCCCGCGGTTGTCCACCAGCACCAACGAATCGAGCCAGATTTATGTCATCGAGTGGCTGTTTATGCATAAAACGACAGCGGACGCCTCGACTCGGAGCCACAGGTCGCATCCTCGTTTGCGCATCTCGGATCCAACAGTCTGCGAAGAGAACCTTCACGCGATCCGTTAGGCTATAGCCACCCTCCCATCCCCCCTCCCTCCCTCCCTCTCGCTCGCTCAGCATGCCAGGGGACTGCGCATCAGCACATTCGTTCGCTGGCTTCATGGGACAACTCCCTCCGTCACCAAAAGCAACCGAGAGTGTTGTGTTGGGCCAGGTGAAGGTTGCGAAAGCTCACGGGACTTCAAGCGCGGGCGAGCTCTGTGCTGTACACTGCGATGCAATTGAGAGTGGAGACGGCTGACAGGCAGCTCACGAGCTCCACTGCTCTTCTGATATCGAACGGCGTATCTTAATGCAGTACTTTTTAATCCGTGATCTTCGTTGACAGAAAAGATCTCAAAGCTCCCATGCCGTGCCTCTCTCTCTCTCTGACCTATACACGAACATATTCGGAAGCCTGCAGCAACCTGGCCCACGCTGCACTCCATTGGGACACCGCCTGGTTCTACCAGGGCCTGTCGACTTGTCCTGTCCTGGTACACATTGACCGTCAACAGCAGTTCAATCTGATAATTTAGTTTATGGAGGAGGATTCCGCGGAGGACTCCTAGATGAAGCAAAGCCAGCCGCAAACTCTAGCTTGTCGACGAGAAACCCATGCAAGACTCGCAGCGCAAGTGCTGTTTGACTCGGCTTCGAAGCCCCCGTGGTAATGACTCGGAGCAGCGAGGATGGATCCACAATCGCGCCAGGCGGTCTCTGAACAGTTCAGAAGGCTCGAAAGAAGACTCCTCAGCTCTCGTGCACGGATCTTGTCGACGAATGGGGATCCGTCTGGTTTCGTCCCACTCTGCGCCATCGGACCCAGTCATCTTCGCGCATGTGCGCGCGTCACAGCTGGTTGAACGGGAACTCCACCCACCGTGCGTGTGTGACCAGCACCTCCTCCTTTGCTCAACCAGGCGAGATTCTCGACTGGTGTCCCGATCAGTCTCGCGTCCCTTGCTCCTCACAAGTCAATTTGCCACCAAGCTTCCACCACTTCCAAGATGAACGTCCGCTTCGCCGCCTTCCTCGCCGCCCTTGCGCTCGCTTCCAGTTCGGCTGACGCCGCCACTGCCAGCGTGCACCCGAGCGTGCACCGCGCACTCCGCAAGGACGGCTCGGTGAACCTGATCGTGACGCTCGCGCAGACGACCGAGTCCACCCTCGAGAGCATCAAGGAAGAAGCGTTTTCGTCGCGCACGGCCAAGGTGCAGGCCGTCAAGGACAAGCTCCAGGCGCAGAGCAAGGTCGCCTCGGCCGAGGTGACCAAGCTCCTGAGCCAAGAGGCTGCGGGTGCCCAGCCGCAGCACGGCGGCTTCAAGAACTTCTGGATCTCGAACCAGCTCTTCGTGGACTCGGCGTCTTTCGAGCTCGTCGAGAAGCTCGCCAACCTCGACTCGGTGGGCGAGATCCGTGAGGAGGTCGTGATCAAGCTCGACGACCCCGAGGTCGAGGCCGACACGAAGGAGCTCGTGGGCCAGGAGTGGGGCGTGAAGAAGATCGGCGCGCCTCAGGTCTGGGCCGACGGCAACATCGGCCAGGGCGTCATCGTCGCGACGATCGACTCGGGCGCGCGCTCAACCCACGAGGCCATCAAGCGCAACTTCATGGGTGCGAACGGCTGGTTCGACCCCGAGACCCGCGGCGCCGTGCCGTACGACCAGACAGGCCACGGTACCCACGTCATGGGCACGATCGCCGGGGCCAAGGGTGTCGGTGTCGCCCCCGGTGCCACGTGGCTCGCGTGCCGCGGCTGTCGTCAGGGTAGCTGCTCTGAGTCGGACCTGCTCCAGTGCGCCGAGTTCGTGATCTGCCCGACGGACCACCTGGGCGAGAACCCGGACTGCTCCAAGGCGCCTCGCGTCGTGAGCAACTCGTGGGGCGGCGACGGCGGCGACAACTTCTACAAGGGCGCCGTGGACGCCTGGGTCAAGGCCGGCATCATCCCGGTCTTCGCGCAGGGCAACGGTGGCCGCGACGGATGCAAGACAGCCTCGGCGCCAGGCGACTACCCGAACGTCATCGCTGTGGGCTCGACCACGAGCACGGACGCGCTCTCGGCATTCAGCGGCAAGGGTCCGACCGTCGGCGGCCGCCGCAAGCCGGACATCTCGGCCCCAGGCCAGCTCATCCGCTCGGCCGCCAACACGAGCGACACGGAGTACGTGCTCAAGTCGGGCACGTCCATGGCCACCCCGCATGTCTCGGGCGCCATCGCTCTCTTGCTCAGTGCCCAGCCAGACTTCAGCATCGACGAGGTCAAGGTCGCGCTGTACACGACCACGGACCAGAAGGGCCTGGCGCCGTCCAACTACACGTGCGGCGGCACGTCGGACCTCGCGTGGCCGAACAACCAGTGGGGCCACGGCCGCCTCAATATCTTCAACGCGTACGAGGGCTTCCGCCCAGCGCCATCCAACTAAGCGGCTGTGGTGGGACTAAGAAGAGCATGCTTGCAGCTACTGAAGAACAGCTTTGTGTGTGAAAATGGGACTCCATCAGCCGAATAACCTCAATGAATACGATCAACTCAAGTACTATGAAACAGCAAGAGGTGGTGCATTGATGCACGCGAAAGTCACAGCAAGTCGAGAGAATAGCAGGGCGAAGACTGCTTTCGTATCGGAGACCGAGTGAGTGAGTGAGTGAGTGGCTGGTCTGGAGCACATCCCACCTGATACGGAGGTGCGCCAGCTGGCGCATCCTCTTCGTTTCCATGTCAGAAAAAGGCTGATGGGGGAGGAGAAAGTTTGCAGAGCGAGTCTGCCGCGGCCCAGCAGTCACGCCCCGGGTGGTGCCGAGCCTTCCAGGCTTTCAGCCTTCAAACACGAGCACTGTTTTCCCACAGAAGCTATCACACCGGTGGCGTCAGTCGGCGCTGCTTGAGGAACTGGAGACGGAGGTCCTTGCTTCTGCGTCCGGACAGTTCGCCCCTCCGCCAAAGCTTCCGAGCTTGTGGCTTGTCGATTTTCGAAAAGACCGCTCGCCAGTCAGCTCACTTGGGTTCACTATGGGACCCCCTTTCTTGAACGAATCTGATTACGAGGGTTCGACCTCTTCGCACGACACGACGTGACAACGAAAGGAGGCCGTCGTCGACAACGACAATAATGCCAGGAATGAATAGGAGACGAGTCGGAACTTGAGCGGAGAGTGACAAAGCGGAGAGGCAGAAGGCGCGCTGGCTGGCGACGACAGCACCTGTCAGTCGAGACCGCTCGTCCAAACCTCAAGGACGTGGAATCGGAGCCACTCCGCCCGACTGCTTCCTGCCAAGCGACGACACCAGCATCATCGGTGGCGTCTTGCTTCGCGCTGTGGAGTCCCCCGCGGTTCCAATTTGCAGAGACCGGACACGTGACTTCGCGGGCGTAAAGACACTGTCTCAAATGATTTCTGAGCGGATTCCGCGAGAGCGATTTGCCTTCGCGCGAAGGCTCGCTCGGTTAGGTCATGGCACAAGAGCTTGAAGGTGAGAGATCTCAGGCGCGAGCTGACGGATCCGTGGCCATCTACAAAGTGGAGCGGGGGAGGCAGTACGCTCAAGGATTAGCAGAGCGTGGCCCGTCATTTTTGCGAGCCGCGCGTGACTGAAACCGATCTTTCTCGAGACTAAAAGTGCAGCACGCCAACCCAGAAAACGTCCAGTTCGAAACACCTCTCCAGCTCCGAAAAACGGCGACTTTCTACGCAGAGGTCATCCCCGTCTGGGCTGGCAGTAACGCGTTCGATTCGTGCGCAATCCGTTCAACGAACGAAGCCCACCATTCTTCCGGAGCAGCTCCACTTCGCCCATTCGAATCACTCGCTCTTCTCTCAGCACTCCTCTCACAACTCGTTTTGCCACCAAGTCCCCACGCCACCACCACCTCCAAGATGAACGTCCGCTTCGCCGCCTTCCTCGCCGCAGTCGCGCTCGCCGCCGGCTCCGTCGCCTCGGACGCCGCCGCCGCCCGTGTGCACCCAGGTGTGCACCGCGCGCTCCGCACCGACGGCAAGGTGAACCTCGTGATCGAGCTCGCGCAGACCACCGAGTCCACCCTCGAGAGCATCAAGGAGAGCTCGTTCGCCACGCGCGAGGCCAAGCTCCAGGCCGTGGCCGACAAGCTCCAGGCGCAGAACAAGATCGCCTCGGCCGAGGTCACGAGCGTCCTCAGCAAGGAGGCTTCTGGTCTCCACGGCGGCTTCCAGAACTTCTGGATCTCCAACCAGATCACGGTCGAGGACGCCTCTTTTGAGCTCGTCGAGAAGCTCGCGGCCCTTGGCTCCGTGAGCGAGATCCTCGAGCAGGAGGTGATCTACATCGAGAAGCCGCAGGCGGACGACAGCACCAAGGAGCTCGTGGGCCAGGAGTGGGGCGTCAAGAAGATCGGCGCGAACAAGGTCTGGGCGGACGGCAACATCGGCCAGGGCGTGCTCGTCGCCTCGATCGACACGGGCGTGCGTGCCACGCACGAGGTGCTCAAGCGCAACTTCCGCGGCGCATACGGCTGGTACGACCCGGAGCGCCAGTCGGCCGAGCCCTACGACGTGGACGGCCACGGCTCGCACACCATGGGCACGATCGCCGGCGCCAAGGGTGTCGGTGTCGCGCCGGGCGCCACGTGGATGTCCTGCAAGGGCTGCCGCGAGTACATGTCGGACACGGGTCCGGCCGTGAGCTGTCCGCAGGTGGACCTGCTGGCGTGCGCGCAGTTCATGCTGTGTCCGACCGACACGAGCGGCAAGAATGCGGACTGCTCCAAGGCGCCTCGCGTCGTGAGCAACTCGTGGGGTGGCGCGGGCGGTCGCCCGTACTTCCAGGCCGCCGCCTCGGCCTGGGTCAAGGCTGGCATCATCCCAGTCTTCTCGCAGGGCAACAGCGGCCGCAACGGCTGCGCCACCGCCGGCTCCCCTGGTGACTACCCGAACGTCATTGGCGTGGGTTCGTCCACCGAGGCCGACGAGCTCTCGAGCTACAGCGGCAAGGGCCCGACGCTCAACACGAACCGCCGCAAGCCGGACATCTCGGCGCCAGGCCAGTACATCCGCTCGATCTCCAACGAGACCGACACGTCGTACATGACCATCTCCGGCACGTCCATGGCCGCGCCGCACGTGACCGGCTCGATCGCGCTGCTCCTGAGCGCGCAGCCAGACATGGCGATCGACGAGGTCAAGGTCGCGCTGTACACGACCACGGACCAGAAGAACCTCAAACCGACCAACTACACGTGCGGCGGCACGTCGGACCTCGCGTGGCCGAACAACCAGTGGGGCCACGGCCGCCTCAACGTCTTCAACGCGTACGAGGGCTTCCGCCCAGCCCAGTAACCTGGCAATGGTTTTGTTTGGGGACCGATCCACTGCGCTCTATCTCGTAGTATCCAGTTAGCTCTGATCGTCTAGCTATTCAACTCGGTGTTTGAAAGTGTCAAGGTACCGAATAAATGCTGTCTTCCAGTACTCTGGAATGTTTTTGCAGATGCTTTATGTTTGAGAAATTTCAGCAGTGTCAGGGTAGGTTGAGCTCGGAGTACGGCCGTCGAAAGAGCTCTTATGGAAGGTATATATGAAATTGTTAGCGTGCGAGCGACAACTCGTACAGCAGATGACCGCTCTCAGCAGAAAGCTCCATCCTGCTCAGTGGTTGGCAGCAAGTAGTAGAGGTTGAGAACCGCGGCGCAGGCGTCCAGGCGGCCGTGGCCCCACTGGTTATTGGGAAGCTCGGCGTCCGAGGTGTCGCCGCAGGTGTCGTTGGTCGCCACCAACGTCGTCGTCTTGGCCGTGCGGAGCAGGACGCACTTGACGTCGACCGTCGTGTACTTTGGCTGTGAGCTGAGCACCAGAGCGATGGCGCCAGTCACGTGCGGCGTCGCCATGCTCGTGCCGTAGGACTCGAGGTAGTCGGAGTCACCCGTGCCATAGGCTGAGCGCACGGCCCACCCGGGCGCCGAGATCTCAGGCTTCACACCTCCCCAGACTGACGGGCCGCGCGAACTGAAGTATGCGAGCTCATCATCGGGCGTCGACGCGCCCACGGCGATGACGTTCGCGTAGTCACCGGGTGAACGCACGGTACTGCAGTTTGGGCCGGTGTTACCCTGGGAGAAGACAGGGATGATGCCCGCAGCGACCCAAGCGTCCACCGCAGCCTTGTACCAGTCGTCCCCACCAGGACTGCTCCAGCTGTTGCTCACGATGCGCGGCGCTTTGCTGCAGTCGGCGTTCTGTCCCTGCGTGTCTGTCGGGCACAGCACGAACTGCGCGCACTCGAGCAGGTCCGCGTCCGTACAGTCGTCGACGCGGCAGCCCTTGCACGCCATCCACTTGACACCGGGCGCGACACCAATGCCCTTGGATCCTGCGATGGTGCCCATGGTGTGCGTGCCATGGCCGTCCACGTCGTACGGCTCAGCAGCCTTGAGCTCCGGGTCGTACCAGCCGTATGCACCACGGAAGTTGTCCTTGAGCGCCTCGTGGGTCCAGCGCACACCGCCATCGATGCTCGCGACGACGACACCCTGGCCGTTGAAGCCTTCCGCCCAAACCTGAGGAGCGCCGATCTTGTCAACGCCCCACGAGTTTTCACTGGCTTGCTGCTGGGCGCTGCTGGAGCGCAGAATATTCTCCTTTGAAGAGTCGACGCTGCCCAAGTCGAACAGCCAGTCAACCTTCGCGACCACCCCTTCGCGGATGGAGGCGATGGACCTGAGCCCCGCGAGCTTCTCCACGAGCTCGAACGAGGCGGTCGAGATGACCACCTGACCCGAGATCCAGAAGCTCTTGTAGCCGCCGTGAAGATCGGCAGAGCGTTCTTGGCCCAGGAGCGTCTCGACCTCAGCGGACGCGTTCTTGTGGTGCGTCTCGAGCTGCTCCTTGAGCGACTCGATCTGCGCAGAGCGCGACTCGAACTCCGTCTCCTTAAAGCTCTCGAGAGTGGACTCGGTGGAGGCGGAGAGCGTCACGAGCAGGTTGACTGTGCCCTGCTTGCGCAGCGTTCGGTGCACATCCGGGTGCACGTGGGGAAGCGCGTCGACCGAGTCTGATGCGGTGACTGCAGCGAGGAGAGCGATGGCAATACGGAAGTTCATGGTGGAGGCTTGGAGCTTGAGACGAGAGGCTGGTAGCTGGCGGTGGTTGATTGGCTGGTAG
>JAASFQ010001050.1:0-10859 GCA_023333845.1 Globisporangium polare | reverse complement strand
TGTTGATCCGTGCGCGAATATGCAGACTGCATTAAACCGCCTGCCGAACAATGTGCTGAACAAGGTCACGGTGCAATCGATGACGTCGGTGTGGCCGTTCGTTCGAGATTCGCCTCCTGCCACCTCTACCACTGGAGCTGTGAGCGCTGCGATTGCTATTACCGCCGCTGCCAACAGCCCAAAGATCATCTGCCTTGTTAAGTTCCGGTCGGAGCCAGGCACGACCGGGTATCAGAATCTGCTTGGATGCAACGTCAACCCTCACAACACAGTTGGACAGCAGCCGAACTCAGCCGGACTCTCAACCGGAACGTGCGTAGTGACGGAAGTTCATCAGACCGCCACTGCTGTTGCTGTTTCTCCACTGTCTACGCTCGCATTGAGCGAGCTGAGCGAATGTTCGGGCCGCGGACTCTGCGACTACACGACTGGAACCTGTAAATGCTTCACGGGCCACATGGGGCTTGGCTGCGAGAGGCAGGAAGCGCTCGTCTAGGTCACCTTTCGGTGTCTTGTGGCATCCAATTTCCAGCTCTTCGTGACCAGAAAGACGACAAGAGTGAGGCATCAGGTGTCGACTTGCAGTGGTACGTGCACTTTCGGCGCAGCTGTAATCATTTCCTGTTGGGTCGTGAAGAAATACATTCGTTCATTCTTTTCGATTGCTGTCCACGATGACTTTTCATGCCGGCATTCACTCAGCCTTCATCATTTGTTCATCGCGTCCAGACAGTATCGTTTGCACCGCGCCATCATGAGTTTTGTGTCGTAACACCATTCCGATACGATCTCAGCAATCGACGAGGACTTCTGTTGATCCAGCGCCAGCGATGTTCGATGTCTCGGCTTGGAGTTGTGAATAGACTCAGTACACTCCGTCTTCAGCGTCTCGGACACCTTTTTCTGAAACTACGAGCACAAGAAACAGAAGGAAGGTTGGTGCGCGGAAAACAACAGTGACACACATCCATGTCCACTTACTCTCAAATTGTGCCGCTCGATGCGCTTGAGTTGAAGACTTGATGATCCGCGCGACACGACACTTTGCCTGGTGCGATGATTCACGAAGTAAGCATCCTCGTTTATGGTCTTGCATCCTCCATTTTGCAAAAAGAGAAGCTCACCTCCCAGGCGAGTATGACCCGAGTTGTGATCGCATGCGCCCAACTCTCTCCTGGCAATCATAAAAGTGAATACGAGCTCCGCACATTGAATATCCAACGAAGCTCTTTGTTTTCTTTACCTAAAGCTGGCGACTCCACGATGCTCCGAGAAGGTGAAGACTTTGTCGTAAGGTGGTTCATCAAGACAACCTACGAATCACAACAGTCTGTTAGCATGCACTCTCACCTACAGCATCCCAAATACAACTTACGCCAATGTTGAAGTCCGCTGAAATCTTGTGGAGAAATGTCGCCAGGGTGTCAAGAGATCTTGTGCGCTGGGAATAGTCTTCGAAGCCGTGGCGGAAATGAAAGGCAACTGTATCCAGCACCACGAGCGTGCACTGACACCAATATTATCGCAAACGAAAACACAAGGATCAGCAACACTAGAAGATGGCATGGGCTAGTGCTTTGCAAAATCATGAATAGCTCCGCACCTCTGGTTGTGCCTGCAGTAGAGCAGGAAGCGAGTGAAGCACCTCCATTTGCTCGAGAAAGTCGTGGACACGAAAGTACGTGATACCTTGAAGCAGGTCGTCGCGATCCTGGAAGCGACAGACGATTAGCAACGACAATGGAGACCATACCAAACGACAATTTGGTCTCCTCACCAGCTTTCGGCTCCCAACCATGGGAAAATCTCTCGAGAAGGATGTAGCCATCGATGCGACTCGCTCCACAAGGAAGCTTCCTTCAGTATCTTCATGCTCACAAATGACACGATAAGCCACATTCAGATTCCGCCAGAATAACCACATCACGCTCCTTTGCTGTCACTCACCGATGTAAATCGCGGTTGACCTGTTGCTCCCCGCGTCAAGAGCGTATTGCGCAGCGAGACACAGGTGGATTCTACAGATCACCGGATAGATGACAGCACGAGTCAGAGGTGACACCAATATTTAGGTCCACCAGAGAGCAATGGTCGCAGATGCAGCATCCGCACCCAAGCTGTGTTTTCCCCGTTCCTGGTCCACCACCTACATCAACATTATAGCACATTAGTAATTCGTGCGAACATACAGCAAGTATAACAACACTTCTTCGTCGCAAATGCTTACAGATCTCGGTCAGTTCGCTGCACGGTATCCCACCGCCCAGCATGTCGTCAAGCCCTTGAATCCTCGTAGGAATAGGCCTCTTCATTCCTCCTTGCTAAATCAGCACAAGTGTTAGGTCAGGTTTCTGACTACCTGAGTGCTGCTAACATTGCAATATGCGCTTGACCAACCTGGAGCACATCCAACGCTGTCACGCCCACTCCCGACGATTGGCCTCGACTACTGCTCTGCTGTGAGCTGGCTGTGCCATTCGCAGGTGCCAGCTTGGCGCTCTCGAGTGCCACCACTGCATCTCTCACATCGATCCTCGCCTCTGTGCACCACGACACTTGTCCTTCAGAGAGCCGCACATTAATCAACCAATTGCGCGCAAGTCACGCAACTTACCATTGGCGAGCTCTCTTGCAGACAGTCCAGCGAGATCAGCTTTGTACCGAAAGCCTGCTTTGAAGAGAGCGGCTACACAGAAAGAAGCTCAAGTCAGTCAATGTGCACCGGATGAGCTGTCGTCAAGTGCCAAAACAACGCCGCACTGGCGCTGAAGTCACTGGCTAAGCGCCCCAGTAGACACACCAACCATACACAGCAATGCAGATTCGATACACATAGCGGCTCCACGCACCGAGGAGCGTCGGCGCGACGCCGCACGCCGCGAGGTTCACATCTGCGATTGGCGCCATCATTCTCGCTCTGCGTGGCATGTTCCAGCAATGCCGCGTTCCGCTCGAATAGAGCGCCCTCCCAAAAATGATTTATCTCCGTTTTGATTCGCTAAAAGCAATTCGATGCGTTATGGTTCGCTGAAAAGATGCAATACGCTCTCAGATTGGCTGGAAAGAGAGCTCGATTCGCGGCCGGTCGTTCCCTGCTCGCCCCGCCTTCAAAATACCCCCGGAACACAAACAACGCAAGACCGACGAGAAGGAAGATGGCGCTTCGACAGGGCCTCCAGCACGCTCTGCGCTCCGTGGCGGCGCGCCGCACGGCCACCTCGGCCGCGCGCTCGTTCAGCATCGCGCAGCACGCCGCCGACAAGTTCGTCGTGGTACGTTTGTGGTTTCTGCGTGGCTGTTGATACGTGCCGTTAGATTTTGTATGGGGCGGAGGAACAGAAGATTCAATTGCTTGTGTGTGTGTGTGTGCTTACGTCTCGCTATTGGTGCCGAATGGATGTCGGATGTGTAGGAGTTCCCGCAAGAGCACGAGGGCCTGAACATCGAGTTCAACTGGTCGCTCGCCGACGACGATGTGACGCCGCACGGCGACGCGTACCGCAACCTGAGCTGGCAAAAGCTCCAGGAGTTCGCCAAGGACCAGAAGCCAGGTACGAGAGCGGCGCGTGTCGATAGAAGAAGTACGAAACAGCGAGCTGTTGCTGACTCTTTATGGCGGCTATATGTGTGTTGTGCTGTAGCTGGCAAGGCGTTCTCGGTCCAGGAAGTGGACGTCGACCTCTCCTTCGGTGAATACTCGAGCGTCTACGAGCAGGTACACACACAGGCGCTTACATGTTGCGATTGTCTGTTTGTTAGCACTGACTCACGTTGATGTGTCTTCAATTGCAGGTCACTGAGCACCTGTCGACCCAGGACAACCTCTTCACGCAGGACGGCGCTGTCGGCTCGTTCAAGGACGACCGTACCCGCGTTCGCGTGATCTCGGACTCGCCTGTGGTCGCGCTCTTCGCGCAGAGCCTCCTGGTGCGCGTGCCGACCAAGGACCCACACGCTGCGCGTCCAATCGTCGTGTACGTCGCCACCGGCGGGGAGTTCCAGGGCCAGGAGCCAAAGGCGCTGCTGTTCTTGGACAAGAACGACGAGGGCGCTCTGTTCGCCAAGGTCGTCGTCACCGGTGCCGCTGACCTGTCGTCGATCAAGGACGCTGTGGGCCTCGCGAAGAAGAAGCTCCTCGAGCACTCGGAGACGGAGTCGGTTGTGTTCCCGGGCGACGTCTTGCTGAAGGGCGACAAGTCGGCGCTGGTCTTCAACTCCACCGGTGCGTTTGTTGTTCATGCTGTCCTGTCACACCTTGTTGATAGCCAGTACTTACGATTTGGTGTGCTTTTCTTTTTAATATGTTATCAGAAGCTGCGCGCACCCAGGCTGTGAACTCGGGTCTTCTCTACTCGGCCCACCTTAATATTTGGAACGCTGCGGGCGTGACGTCGTTCTTCGGCGGCGCCATCGTGGACGGCGCTAAGGTGGTGAAGAAGCAGGTGCTCGCGCTCGAGAACGGCGCTGCCGTGAACGTGCCGTGCAACAACCTCGTGAACCACCCTGCGGCCGCGATCTTCGTGGACAAGGCTGGCAAGGGCGTCAAGTCTATCACGTCTGCGGAGGCTGCTGCGTTGCTCAAGAAGGTAGACGCCGACGCCGATGTGGAGAAGTTCGAGGCGCTGCTCACCAAGGCGGCCACCAAGAGCTTCGTTGTGTCTAGCGACGCCGACATCGACGCCGCGTTGGCCAAGTTGTAAGCATCTTCCACGATCTGGGAGGAAATACACACACACACAATCTGACACATATCGCCATCATCCACCGACAGCGCGGGGATATCATCGAATCCTTGCGCTGTCGGAAAGTCACGAGAGGAATACAAAATTGTAACACAACTCGGTTGGACTTCTTCTCCGTCTGGTTCACCTTTCCATTCTGACAACTTCCAACTCGGCGATTTCCGTAGACGTCGCGCCATTGATGTTCCACTGTGTCTGGTGATCAAACGCAGTCGGACCATTTCAGTCCGTAGCGACAATTCCCATCCGTCAGCATTCGCAGTCTGACAACTTTCGTTTCACGCGACGATTTCCTCAAAACCCTTCTTCCAGCGTGAAGTTCCTTGATGTACTTCATTCACTATTCTGCAGTGATCGATCGCAATCCGACAATTTCCATCCCTCTCGACAATTTCTATCGACTCTCTTGACAAATTCCATACCTCTCGACGATTTCCAATGCAATGTCTTTCAGTTTATTTACTTCGCATACAAAGCATGCAGAACACTCGGAACACAAGCTAATCTGTGCTCCCTCGACTCGCTGGCTAACGAGATACTGCCCGATCGGTAGTCTCGCATCTGTATCATTCTACTCTCGTAGTAGGGTTGGTTAGTAGCCACGCGAGCGCGCCTCCTTCTCCGCACGCTTTGCACGGTCCTTCACCGTCTCCTTCGCGTCGTTGGCCTTGTTCACGGCCTCGTCGTAGCTCGAGTTGTTGCTGCGCGGCAGGATCGACTCTTTCCACTCCTCCGTCTTCTCGATCACCTTGGACGTCCAGTCGTCCGCCGTCTCCTTCACGGCCTCGATGATGCCCACGCTCTTGTCGTGCGCCTCGTCCTTGGTCTGGCGCGCAGAGTCCTTGTACGCGTCGCGCGTCTGGCCGAGCGAGTCGCGCCACTCGTCCGTCTTGCGGTTCGCCTTGTCCTTCATCTTGTCCTTGGTCTCATTCCACTCGGCGGTGCGGTCATCATTGCGGTAGTAAGATCCATTACCAACGCCGGTCTTGCCGTTGTCCGTCCAGACGTCCTTCGTGCGCGCGGCGCGGTCCTTGAGGTCCTCCTTGGTCTCGTACGCCTTGTCCACGATGTCGTCCTTGGTCTCGTACGCGCTGCGCTTCATGTCCTTGGCGCTGCGCTTCATGTCCTCTTTCGTGCGCTGCGCACTGTCCACGATGTCGTCCTTGGTCTCGTACGCGGCGCGCTTCAGCTCCTCCTTCTTGCGGTACGCGCTGTCCACCACGCTGTCCTTGGTGTCGCGGGCGTCACGCTTGACCTCCTCCTTCTTGCGGTACGCGCGGTCCGACAGGTCGTCCTTCTTGTTCTTCAAGTCGTCCTTGGCGTTGTACGCAGCACGCTTGACCTCCTCCTTCTTGCGGTACGCGCGGTCCGACAGGTCGTCATTAGTGCCGTACGCATCGCGTCTCATGCCGTTCGTCTTGCGGCGTGCGTCCTCCTTGGCGTCGTTGGCGCTGTCGCGCAGATCGTCCCTGGCGCGGTTGGCACGGTCCTTGAAGTCGTCCTTGGTCTCGCGGGCGTTGCGCGACAGCTGGTCCTTGGCGCGACGCGCGTCCTCCTTGGTCTCGTACGCGCTATCCTTTACGTCCTCCTTGGTCTGGTACACGCGGTCGACCAGGTCGTCCTTGACGTCACGCACCTTCTCCGCGACGTCGTACGCCTTCTCCTTGGTGCGCTCCATCCAGTCGGTGTTGTCGTCCGCACTGCGGCGCGAAGGGCGGTAGTACCCGTCGGCCGCGTAGCGCTTGCGCTCCAGGATGTCGCGCACGCACGAGCGGTATGCGTCGGTCTCGTCGTCGCACTTGTGGCGGTCGAACGAGCCGCCCCAGAGGCGGTGGAACCAGTCGCCGTAGCACGCCTTCACGCGCTCCTTGAGCTCCTCGCACTCCTTGAAGTTGTTCGAGTCCATGCTTCTTGTTGTGGTGGCGTTGCTTGCTGCTGCGTGTTGCTGCTTGTTGTTGTTGGTGGTGGTGGCTGCACTGTGCGTCAGTAGTGCAAATTCAATTGTGTTGGTGTGTTGGTGGTTCAAGCAAGCGCTGCGCACTCCAGTCTCCAGGCGTGCGAGCAACCGCGGCGTCCCAGAGAGAGAGAGACCCGTTAGGGCTGATATCCCTGCGCAACTATATGGCTGCCGACGCCTTCCTGCGTATGCGAAGCGCCCTCGCAAAGCCATCATCTCGCGGAAACGCATATCCATCGTGGACGCGGCGCGACCAGATCTGCAGCCAGCAAACGAGGCCAAACCGTCTCATCTTTGCTGGGTGGCTGGACCCGCAATGGTGGCTGTCGAGACGCCTGCCTGGTGCAGTCGTTGTGGGTGTCTGTTCCGACCGTGTGGACCGTGAACAGCGCGTCCCAAGCAAGCGCCTTTGGCGTTCTTCCCCTGCGCGTTGTGTCGCATGAAGATCAGCCAGCGGCCATGGTGTCAAACGAACGAGCGCGTCTGCAGCCATCCAGACGACCTGCAGTCGATCGGCAGCCATCGCATCTCATTCACCTCCCGACAGCAGAACGAGCGACGATCTTTTCCTTGTCCAAAGGCGTGTTCGCTCGTGCGCGGATTGAGTGCAGGGATGTGTGGAGATCACCGAGTTCGCAAGGGCCGCACATTCATTCAAAGCAGCGGCAGCTCGTCGCGCGCGCGTCCTCGAAGCGCGTGGTCGCATTGCAACAAGCGAGTGCGTGATGGAGGCTTCCTAATGACTCGCTTCGTGCAACAAGTTGCCTCGTCCAACTGGCGCAAACAAAGTGCGTGCGAGGTGGCGGAACAAAAGTATTCCCCCACGGTTCGAGGTCGATCTCGACGCATCTCCTGTTGCAAAGGGTCGAGATTGGGCTCTTCTTTTAGAGCCCCCTCCATCTCGATCGAGAGAGTCAGAGAGGTTCCCCCTTTGGAAAGAGGTACAATCTCTCCGAATCGATTTGAGGAGGGGTGTCGAGGGGAGAGGGGGGAGGAGAAGGGGTGTTCACTTGCTTTTTGTATGCTCCGAGCGCCGGAAGGCAAACAAACGCGCTGGAACGACGAGCGAGCCAAAGGAAGGAAG
The DNA here is from genome assembly GCA_023333845.1 of Globisporangium polare. Classification (NCBI taxonomy): domain Eukaryota; phylum Oomycota; class Peronosporomycetes; order Pythiales; family Pythiaceae; genus Globisporangium; species Globisporangium polare. Next base: position 3,076 of record JAASFQ010001050.1, on the reverse strand, counting down.
AAGGCCAACAGAATAGAAACGAGCGCGCTGTTGCAGGAAGCACGCCACGCAGAGCTCTCTCTCTTTCTTTCTCCGTTCGGCCGCCTCTCCCTCAAGCGCCTCCGCGACGACGACGACGACGACGACGATAGACCTTCCTGTCACAGCGTCCATCTGAATAAGCGTCACCTGAAACGGCAGCAGCGCTCGCTTCATTTACTGGAACCATCGCCATCCCTGCGACAAGATGTACGTTGTGTGCTGCAATATCAGTGCATGCGCATGACAGGTGCTGCTGGGCGTATGCGAGTGGGCATGATGCCGCAGCAGTGTGAATCCTATGCGCGGTACCGTTGCACCTGGCGCGCGTCGCTGCGCTGTTTCTGGTTGACGAGAGTGAAGAGAAGGTGGAAAGACATGCGCTGACGTTGGACTTTTGTGTTTTGTTGGGTTGATTCTCTGCTTCATGGCAATAGCAAGGTGAAGAACAGAAAGCAAGGAGAAGAGCAGGAACAACAACAAACAGAAGCAGCATGGCGCCCATGGGGAGCTTCCGGAACAAGTACATGCGCGGCAACTCGTCGTCGAACAACTCGTCGACGGACTCGTCGGCCGCGTCGGACGATACCGAGCTGCAGATGCAGGGTTGGATGCGCAAGCAGAAGGAGACGCTGAGGTCCTGGGCGCGGCGGTATTTCATCCTCAACGGCAAGGTGCTCACGTACTACGACAGCGAAGACACGTCTCGACCTGCGCGCGGCGTGCTCGAGTTCGTGGACGTGACAGCGCTGACGACGGAGAACAACGGGCTGTCGCTGCATCTCGTCGGCGGCAAGGAGGTGCGCTTGATCGCCGACACGCATGTGGCATACACGGCGTGGATGGCGGTGCTCTCGGCTGCCGTGAAGAAGCCGCGCGCGAACAACAGCAAGACGTACAAGGAGGGCTGGGCGCACTGCCTCACGGACGAAGAAGTGTGGACGCGATACTACGTGATGATCAAGAATGATAGTTTTAGCTGCTACGAGTCCGAGGAGGAGCACGCCGAGCTTGCACTCTCCGGGCTCGTGCGGTCCGTGGACGAATGGGACGGCAAGCGCTACGGACTGGTCGCGTCGCTGAACCGCGCGCGCAAAATCAAGCTCGCGTTCGACTCTGCAGAGGAAAAAATGTCGTGGTTTCTCACGCTCGAGTTTGCGGTGTCGTACGGCACTGCGCGGATGAAGAAGGAGTCGTCGATGAAGGCGGCTGCGATGCAGAACCCCGCGAGCCGACCGAGCTCGTCCAAGTCACTTCCTGCATCCTCCGAGGCCGAGTCTGACGACGGCGTGTGGATCTAGTCCAAGTGGATGTGACAAGCGAGCGAGTGGCGTCCGTGCGTGCGCTCTCTCAGCTTGTCGTTGTCCCACTTGCTCCTGTCGCTGTCGTCTTGTGTCTGGTAGTGATTGATTGACCACCGCGGTGTGTGTCTCCCGCGAGCATTTATATTTCTCTTCTCAAAGTGAGGACGCCTTGGCTGAAGCAACGAGTGGCTCTCACGTCGATGTAAAACGTGAATAAATTTAAGGAACTCTTGCTCATGCGCGTCAGTCCGATGCTGATCGAAATGAATGGGCCTTCTCGAGAACCCGTTTGGCACGAGTGGCGAACATGGCTTTCCGCTTGTGTGTGATGTCTCGAACTTTAAGTGAGCCCGGTCAAAAAATACACGAAGCAAGGCACAGATGAAAGCTTCAGTACCGGATACCTGAGCAAGATGTTTTTCGAGGATATACTCGTGTTTCAAAGACTACCGGAATGGCTTTTCAGACGACTTGCGGCCCATTCCACGAAACCTTTCCTTGTAAGAAAACATACATTATTCGTATACATGCGGTTTAAGGGGTCCATTAACAACGCTCTCAACTGTAACGACATGGTAATCAAAATCCCCCATTCAACTTGCCATGGCTTGCAACGAGCGAGCGCGGGGTCGTCATCATTGCAATTGTGATGGAGAAAGGGAACCACACAAACGGCACAACCCACTTGCTTTCCTTCCTTCCTTCGTCGACCAGCCAGGAAGCCCGCACTGCGTCGCCATTACCGCCCGTACAAGCGCTACAGGAGCTCGCGACGTCATGCACGAGGAAGCTACGCCCCCACCGTCCGCCTCGGCGGCAGCGGCGCGCGTGACGACAGAGCTCGAGCTTCTCGAGCTCGAGCACGCGCACACGCACAAGTTCCGCGTACGTACTTTTGGCATGAGATTCGCTCCGCGCTCTATATGCAAAGGTTTCTTCTTAACTGAAGTGTGCTCACTCGTCTCTCAATCTCGGTGTATCTTGCGGCAGGAATGGAACAGGCGCTTCAGAGCTGCACTCCGCGCGCATCTTCCGCACCACCGCCGCCGCCACCACAGCGACAGCAGCGACACCTCCTCTCTGCCGCGATCCCCGATACATGCGTCCTCGTCCTCGCCGTCGCGGCTTTCGACCTCGTCGTCATCGTCGGCTTCGTCATCGTTGGACCAGCAGCAGCGTGGCGAGTGGGAGGATGGGCACGGACTGTCGGACCCCAACCCAGCTGCAAGAGGAGGAGATTCATTCACCCATCTGACGGAAGCACCACAGGCGAAGTCACCGCAGAGGCAACATCGCCGTCACTGGCCGCATCGCGCAAGAGCAGAGAGCGCGGCGTATCGGCACATGGTCGAGAACGTCGAGACCGCAGGCATCGCAATCCACGACAGCGACGGCAAAATCGTCCTGGAGATCGCGGAGGAAGACAAGCTCGACCTCGTGGCATTGAAAGCACCGGAGTCGTCACAGAACCTGCTGCAGCTAGCGCAAAATGAAGAGAAGCAGCATGGCCAGCTGAGTCGCTATCCGACTCTGCAACAGCTCAAGCAGATGACGGTCCAAGCAGCGATTCCTACGAGTGAGGCGGAAGTGAAGAGTTACCAACCGCCTCCCGTAATGAGCATCTGCATCATGATCGTCGGCACGCGCGGCGACGTGCAGCCCTTCATCGGTATCGCCAAGCGCCTGCAGATCGATGGCCACCGCGTGCGACTCGCCACACATGCGGTCTACCGCGACTTTGTCACGGAGCATGG